>JAOOQA010000020.1:70975-93475 GCA_025617555.3 Puccinia polysora | reverse complement strand
AACTGATCAGTAAGGTGAACCCCAAAATGACTCTTCTTCTTCTTCACTATTATGAGAAGATGAAAGATGCTAGAGACAGATACAAGAGCACTGGAGATAAGGGATATCTGAAAGAATACAAGCGACTCAGAATAGAGCGTAATACTCTTCCCTCAAGAATCAGAACTTGAACGAGAGTTCACTATGTAAGATATGCGGACGATTGAATCATCGGAATCATTGGACCTAAATCTCTAGCCCAGGACATTAAAAACCAAGCAATGAGATTCCTTAAGTCTGAACTCAAGATCGAAATGAATGAAGAGAAATCAAAAATCACATATCTCCATGAGGAAATGGCAAAGTTTCTTGGGTGTTATATCAGTGTACCACGAAACTATGAAACGAAAATGGTTAAGAAGTATAACCACAAGAGCCGAACTATGATCAAATCTCGAATAAACCAAGCTAGAGTAGTCTTCTGAGCACCAATCCAAGAAATTATACAAAATCTTGCAGCTAACGGATTCCTCAAGGATTATAAATCTGGGGGATCTCTAAAACCTTGAGCCATGACTAAGTGAATCTTCCTTGATCATAAGGCCATTCTTATCAAGTATAATGCTGTAATCAATGGGTTTCTTAACTATTATTCGTTTGTTGATAACTTCAGATCCTTCAGTACAGTGGTAGATTATATTATTAAGCATAGCTGCGCTCATACTCTAAGCCGTAAATATAGACTTGGCTCTAGAGCAGGGACTTTCAATAAATTTGGAAGTAAACTAGCCTGAGTAGATAACAAGAAGTCATTTCCCCTTAAGACTCTTGATTTTTACAATAAGACAAGAAGCTTTAAGATTAAACAAGAAATGAATATCCCGGATTTCTTCGAGACAATTAGGTACATATCGGAAACTCAATTTGCTTGAGCGGAGGAATGTACAGTGTGCGGAGCGAAAACGGATATTGAAATGCATCATGTGAAACACCTAAACGGTAAAAAACCAACAGGATTTATCAGTCTTATATCAAAACTGAATCGAAAGCAAATTGCACTATGTAAGGGTTGCCATGATCAAGTCCATGCGGGTAGGTACAATGGTCTTAGCATAAAGAAAAACTATTTAAGCATATATATTTATGCTAATTCCTTGAAAAACCACTGGTAAGAGTATAACATCTTGGAGAGCCGTATGCGGGGAAACTTGCACGTACGGTTCGGTGGGAGGATTCTTGGAAATATTTATTGATAGCCAGGCTTTCGACCCAACTACTATGTCCGAGTCTAATTCTTCTAGTAGCGAGCTCACTAATTGAGAATGGTGCAGGAACAGGATGGACAGTAGGTGATAAGCTGTCCGAGTTTATCAGTAGATACAGTATATGCAGTATATATATGTGACTGGTAGATGATAATAAACTCCACTCGATGCGAGAAACTCCTCTAATCGGAAATGAATACCTGATTAAGGGTCAGGTAAAAATGTCATATACATGGGGACAACTCGCCTGAGTTAAAATAGGTCTAATCCAAGATAGGTCAAAACGTTTTAGCTCATCAGAGACTACACGTGGGGCGTTCAACAGTGGTAGTAAAGGTAAAACAGAGAATAACGACCACCAATGACTAGTGGGACTAGTTGATGGTGATGGCAGTTTTAGTTTTATTAAGAGTAACAATAAGTGAGCACTTTATTTTAAAATTGGACAAAGTGTTTACAATCTAAGACTCCTTTATCATGTTAAAAGTATTATTGGAGTCGGTAATGTATCGATCAGTAATAATGATGCTGAATTTATAATTCGGAAACGGGACCATATTCTTAAATACGTTATTCCTATCTTTGATAAATACCCACTACTCACAAGTAAATATTATGATTATAATATATTTAAGCAGGCCGCTAATATTATAGTAAATAAAACACTAAGTACTGCAGAGAAGGATGCACAACTTATAGAACTTAAACATAAAATCCAGGAGAAAGAAGATTATATCTCTCCAGCTTGGTCAATTATCGACTATAAGGTTTTTAATCTAACTGATGCTGAAGCTGTTATACCTAAAAACTGAATTATTGGATTCACTGAAGCTGAAGGCAGTTTTTATCTTGTCGTTAAGGAAAAAGGACGAATGGTTCATGCTTTTGAGGTAACGCGGAAGCGAGACCTCATTGTATGTCAAGCACTAGGTTATATTTTCAGAGCTAACGTAATAACTAAAAAAACTTATAATACAGTTGTTACAACAAAGACAAGCAGTATTTACCATCTTGTACAATATTTTCATGGAACTATAAAAGGAATAAAATCTCTAGAATATCGTATTTGAGCACGATCTTTTATGAAACAAAAATCTAGTTATGAATACCTTTACAAGATTAGAGAGATAATGCGAAAAATTCGCTCAATTCGGCACGCAAGATAAGAATAAAAGATTAGTAAGTAAGTTATAATTATAATATTCACCAATCCTCCCTCCATTTTGGATAAAATTCAACTTTCGACTTGCGGCAGTAGGGGGGGGATAGGTAAGGAGGCGTGGATTCACGGTTGAATAAAGGTATAGTCCGATCCCTGGTGAGAGCCAGGCTTAGCCAATATGTTTTTACATATTTAGGTTATCAATAAAAATGTTATCCACCGCTAAGTCTACTAGGGTCACATACAGGTGGGGCTGTAGATTGTGCTATTTTTTCTCTACACCTTGCAGGAATTAGTTCAATACTAGGGGCTATAAACTTCATTACAACAGTACTAAATATGCGGAATCCGGGGATGAGTATGCATAAACTACCTCTGTTTGCTTGAGCGATTCTAGTAACAGCGGTACTGCTTCTGCTAAGTCTACCCGTTCTAGCTGGTAAAATAGTGCCAGCTCTAAATCTGGCTACATGCTGGGAACTCTTCTCTTCGCCAGAAGACAATCAGCAGGTAACACTCTTCATTCCTCATGTTTGAGTGGAACATCAACGACTGTGCGCCAGAGCTATCTATTTCAACTTCAAAGAAAATGATGCCTTTTGTCTGCCTAGGTTCTTATAGGTCTTATTGAAGAAGATGGTACAGTAATTACACCTAGAAAGATCTCTAAAAGGTAAACTGAATAATCCTAGCATTCAAATTGCATTTCAAAGTAAAGATTTTCCAATAGTTATGCTACTTTGTCAAGTTCTAGGACATGGTTTCTTTCAATTAGTAAAAAGAAACAAAGTGCGTGTTGCACATATTTATACCGTTAATAATCAAAAAGGTCTAATTCATGTAGCCGATCTAATTAATGGTAAATGGTCTAAAATTCATCAATTTATTAAACTGATTGAGTATATCTTATTCTTAATAAGAAATCACCAGAACTGAATATAACATGCCTTCAGATACAACTCCACTAGGACAAAACAGTTGGCTGGCAGGATTTATTGAAGCAGATTGATCAAGTACGAACAAGTCTAGAGTGTAAACAACCACGACAAGTAATAAGTTTTGAGCTAGTTCAAGCTAACTCGATACGGTAATTCAACTCTAGAACTGATGAATTGCTGATTTTATAAGTGTAAGAGTAAATCCAATTCGAGAAGATCGAAAACATCCTCAATATCGAATTCGAACTGTGGGTACGAATAAATTTATTCAAGATTACCTAATGAATAATCCACTTTAATCTTGATTAAAAAGAACACAATTGAAAGCAATAGGCTTCCTTTTATTTTCCTAAATAAGGAAGTAGAGATCAAATCTCAGATAAATCAAGGTCGTACTATATTTAGTTGAGGTCATCTGAAGGTGTAATTATTAAAAAAAAAAATAAAGGAGCAGATTCACGCCACCCTCGGGGTGATGCTTGTGGCGAGGTTTTCGGCGAGGGAGGGGCGGTGTGGATTCATTATCATCATTATAATGAAGAATGAAACTAAGGTAGTAAGATACAGTCTCACCTTGTATGTGAATACGAGAGTATATCCTCTCTCTCTTTTATTAAAATTAAAAATTTAAGCGATAAATATAGTAACTATATAGTGATGCTATTCACAGATAGTAGAGTAATTGTAAACCTAACATAGACATTGCGTCTGGGGATCAAGATCCAATGGCTATTACGATGCTTCTAACAGACAGAAACTTTAATACGGCTTTTTATGATAGTGCCGCAGGAGGTGATCCAATTCTATACCAACATCTATTCTGATTTTTTGGTCACCCAGAGGTGTACATTCTAATTATTCCAGCTTTTGGGGTTGTAAGCCACGTTGTAAGCCAGTTCAGTGGTAAGGCTGTATTTGGTCAAGATGGCCCTTATAGAGTGAATACCTATACGCAACATACTATATGCAGGGAACTAAAATCATTTCTATGTGGTACTCAGTCACTTATCTATAAACTAATATTTAGACTAGTAAAAATCTATATAGAATTTAGCAATCTGCAGGAAACCAAAGCACGATACATTTCCATATGTATCACACTTTCGATTTATAAAAAGTGAAGCATGTGAGTAGGATTCTCAGAGGCCATACGTATGTTTTCAACTAATAATACAGAATATGTTTCAGACCATAAATTTAATGAATGAGTAGCGGGTGTGGTTGACGGTGATGGTTGTCTAAAACTTAGTAAAAGGGGTTATGCAAGTCTAGAAATCGTTATAGAGACAAGGGACAAAGCTTGCCTATATAGAATAAAAAATGCTTTTGGTGGTTCAATTAAACTAAGATCAGGTATAAACTGACTGCGTTATAGACTACATCATAAAGAAGGAATTATGGCTCTCCTAAATTCTATTAACGGTCTACTACAAAATCCAGTACGTCAAGCTCAGTTTGATAAACTATGTGAGAAGTATGGGCTAATAGTAAAACCAACACAGAACCTAACATACACTAGTGCTTATCTTTCAGGGCTCATGGACAGTGATGGGAGTATTTATTACAATCTTGATTCTGGACAAGTGTTTATTTCTGTATGTCAAAAGAGTCGTTTTCTAATAGATAAGCTTGTCCCTGTTTATGGGGGGAAGGTTTATGTTTATGAAGGAAGTAAATTCTCAGCGGCAAAATGAGTAGTTTGAAGAAAGGATGACGTTCTAAGTCTAGTTATTAACTATTTTAAAGAAAATCCTTGTCAGAGTGCGAAAATAAAGCGTATTCATGCTGTGGAAACATACCATAAACTAAGAAAACTGGGAGCACATAAAGATACTATAAACTCAGTAATAGGGAAAAAGTGAAACCAATTTATTAAGAAATGGGAAAGTTATGAATTAGTTAGAAAAAGAGATGGTCCACCATATCTATTTATCTATTTATCTATTTATCTATTTATCTATTTATCTATTTATCTATTTATCTATTTATCTATTTATCTATTTATCTATTTATCTATTTATCTATTTATCTATCTACCTATTTATAGGTAGAAATAAAATAAGAAGATGATGTATCTAGGAATAGTTTACGCAATAATGTCAATTGGTCTGCTAGGGTTTGTAGTATGAAGTCATCATATGTTTGCAGTAGGTCTTGATGTAGATACACGGGCTTACTTCACAGCAGCGACGATAATCATTGCCGTTCCTACAGGAATTAAGATTTTCTCTTGGCTAGCAACAGCATATGGAGGGAGTCTAAGAATAACAGTTCCAATGCTATGAGCACTGGGATTCATTGCTCTATTTACTATTGGAGGTCTAACAGGAGTAGTTCTGGCCAATGCAAGTCTAGATGTAGCGCTACACGATACTCATATAACTATGATAAGCAGTATTATCATTGCTGGTCGAACTATAAAATCACCAAGAACTCTCTCACCTCGGGAACTGGGTCCATTCACAGTAGGTCTAATTGACGGGGGTGGGAGTCTACAAGTTAATCACTGACGTAGGAAATCTCTACAATTTAGACTGGTTGTTAAACTTGCGGATATACCTTTTAATTATGAGATGCTATGCAATATTGCGGAAGCGTACGGAGGATATGTTAGACGGGGGGTCGAAAAACATTCACCTTACGTTCAGTGAATTGTTAACAGTCAAACAACATTTCATCAGAGTATTATACCTCTTCTAGATCTTTATCCTCCTCTAACAAGTCGTCTGCGACTTCAGTATGCTTTCTTCAGAACATTTCTACTTGAGCCTGATCTAGAATTTTATTTCGCACTACGAGATAAAAAGTATGAAAGAAGAGAGTCAATAGACATTCCACTTATTCCTAGTTATTTTAGAGAATGACTAGCAGGGTTTATTGAATCTGAGGGCTCATTTAGTAGTCGCGTTGCAGGAAATAATAGTTTTAGTATTGGTCAAAACCATGATCGCTATCTCATCGAGCAAATTAAATATTATTATGGAGTACAACATCTTAAACTTAAATTTTTCAGTAAAACTGGGAAGGTCTATCCTTTCTATGAATTCAGTGTGGGTAGTGCAGCAGGAGTAGCACGAGTCATTGATCATTGTGCAGGCCTGCTACAAGGTTACAAATACTATCAAGTTGCAGTCTTTGTACATAAGAGTGAGGTGTTTAAAGACCGAGCCAGAGAGTTCTTTCAATAAGTATGTGTCGTGTTGTCATGTCACTGTGGGAGAAGTGGGTTCTTCTCCCGGTATTCCTTCATTAACGGATGCTAACGGTGAAGTCTTATTCTATTCTACTAGCGCAAAGAATAATAACAGGAATAAGATAATACCGTGGGAACCGTATAGTTTTAGTAAGATGGATAAACTTAAATATATGGACTCTGTAGAGGCCACACGTGACAGCCAAAAAGGATTGATTCGTTAACCTTTTTTGTAAAATATGGTCCGATCCTATCTGTAAAGATAGTAACCTAAAAGTTAAACTTTAAAACTATATATAATATTATATAATATTGACATACTACGTGGTCGCACATTTTCATTATGTGCTATCTATGGGGGCAGTATTTGGAATTATAGCAGGATTTTATTACTGAGTACCCAAGATAATAGGGCTAACTTATAGTGAATCTCTAGGTAGACTTCACTTCTGGGTAATGTTTATCGGTGTAAATATTACTTTCATGCCCCAACATTTCCTGGGACTGGCAGGTATGCCACGTCGGATTCCGGATTATCCGGATGCATATGCTGGTTGAAATATAATGAGTAGCCTAGGTTCACTCATTAGTGTCATTGCAACTATTGTTTTTGGAGTAGTTGTTTATGACATAATGGTCAAGGGTCGAACAGTAGGGTCAAGCCACTGAGCTTATCCTGCTTTCTTCTATGGACTTTATCTAACACCTGAAGTTCATACACTTGAAGCCTCTCTTGAGTGGACACTAGATAGTCCTACACCATTTCATGCTTACAACATGCTACCTGTTCAATCACATTCAGATTAATATTATATCCCCCTTTTGTGTATATATTATATTATTAAAATAATAAAAAATAAAAACACTAGAGAAATATATGAGGAGGAGGAGGAGGAGGGGAGGTTTTTTATTATTATTGTAATAATAAGTTATTATAATGCATATAATATTATTATATAGATAGATGCTCGTACGTGATACTCGGGCTTCAATTTGAAGGAGTTCTATAAATCATAAAGATATACCGTATCTTTTTCTCTCAATGTCAGCTAAAGGGTAAGGATTAAGGGGAGATTTATTCGAAATGAATCTAGGTGTTAGATATAAAGCCACATAAGACTTATAGATATAAGACGTATTCCGACTAACATTTCTTCAATACATATGAGATATGTGTGTATGAAGGGTAGCTGTATAAATAGTACTAGAGGGATAATAACATGCTAACAGAAGTACCAGCTTTGTATTTAGGATGAGTCAGTTTATATTATGATATAATCCAATATCATTAGATGATAGGATTGAACCGAGCCGAACCAAGCAGGACGGAACAGGATGTAACTCAACTCAACCTAATCTGACCTGACCCAACTCACTGAGAGGTGAGGGAAGGGGATAGAAGAGGGTGCAGATATGTTAAACTACATAAAAAAAAATAATGATAATGATAGTTAATAATAATGATAATTGTAATGATAGTGATGATGATAATAATAAAGTTAATGATTAATTAAAGCCTTTGTAAGATACAGATAAATAAAAAGGATAAAAATGTAGATGTAGGAGGGTGTGAGATAGAGAGATAAGGCATAACCCTCCGATCCTAAAACCTTTAATGCTTAAAATAAACACTCCTAAACCTCCTTCCTTAGCTTTCAGTCAGTGTTTAGTAAAAGGTCAGGGTGGAGAGACCAAGGTGTATATGTTCATGAAGTTGTAGCTCAGTGGTAGAGCAAGTAGCTGTTAACTACTCAGTCAAGAGTTCGACTCTCTTCAATTTCTTCCCTCATTTCACACACGATATGTATGTGGAAGGAGGTATACATAGATCTTTTTTTTTCACTAAATAGGAAGAATATCCTAAGCCCTATCTTTTACATCTTCTCATGTTTTATCAAGCCGATCTGACTTCTCCCTCACTATTGCTAAGTTGTAAGATATAATTAGAGGGAAGGGTAACGGAGGTACTAATGAAGATATAGGTATGAGAGGATGGGTAGAGGGTAAGAATGGTAGTAAATCATATCAAATATATCATATCATATCATATGATATAATCATATATCATATGATATATATATATATGATCATATCATATCATATCATATCATATCATATAATATCATATCATTCCAACCTTTATTATCATCTATCTAAAGTAGACACTCATTTAGGCAAACCTAAATAGACTATCCATAAGGAGCAGGGTAAGGATAGGGAGGGGTGGAGAGGTAGATAATAGGAGGGGTGATTGATATTATAAAATAAGGACAAGCAAGATATAACCTTTTCATATAAAGGTGTTTCCCTCCTTATACTCATGTACTTTTCATGGCAGGTAGTAGGGGGGGGAGGGGGAAGGTTGGGGGGGGATGTTCAGTATCTCGGATTCGTATGATAAGATAAGAGTGGGGAAGCAAAATGAATTGAGCTCTAAATATCATCTCTTTTTTTTCGATTAGTAGTAGCCTAATAGTGATTACTTCGACATCACCAGTAACATCTGTAGTATATCTGATTACAGTATTTATACTAGTGGCAGCCTATCTTGTTCTCCATAATATAGTATATCTATCACTAGTGCTGGTGATTGTTTATGTAGGAGCTATCATAGTACTAATACTATTTGTCATTATAATAATAAACCTACAGGATCTGCGAACAACTCAAAATATACCCTGATCTCTTCAAGGGATTGCATCTATAATATTCATAGTAATTTTCATAAATACGGATGCAGTGCACTGAAATGCGGATTTCCTGTCTATGTTTCAATACATAACTATAAATAGTTCAACCACACTAGACGGCAGCAATTATAATAGAATCGTGGATAAAACGACGAATATGGTTTTTAATCCAAGTGATATGAACCTATTTGATCTAAGTCAGATTCAATCTCTAGGACTCTCACTATATACACATTCATTTATATATATTATAATAGCCTCTTTTGTATTTATACTAGCCATGATTGGACCTATTGTAATTACAAGTAGGAAGAGTAGGTAATAATAAATGCACAATAAGCATTAGCAATATATAGGGAGATAGGAGTATTCCTAATACGAAAAATGGGAGGCCGACAGAAGATCAGCATGTAACCTTAAAGTGTAGAGGAGGATGTAAGGCTTCAGCAATAGTTAAGAGGTATAAAAGGGATTTGAGCATCTTGAGATAGATAGGGTGAGAGCAGGAGCATAGGATGATATCCCCCTGGTTTCCCTTTTCCGATAGAGTGATCATGTTTAACCTGCAGGGGGTAAGGCAGGTGTAGGGTAGTGAGAGTCATTGTATATTTAAAGCCTTTTCCTTACCCGGTAGGTCTCTCTCTCTCAAATAAAGACCTTTACCTATATATAATATATATATATCCTTTTAGCTTAATGGTCGAGCGCTGTTCTTCTAAAACATGGATTCGAGTTCGAGTCTCGAAAAGGGTAGACCTCAGTAGACTACACCACGAAATAATGATGTTTTAAGTAAAGGGTAAGCAGATAAGGTTAGGAGTGTTACGAATAGGGATGATTTGAATATGTAGGGGCTAAACCCTCTATGCCTAAGTAAACCTCTATACCTCTACCTATATATATGTCTATGTTTAATAGGGGGGGGGGGTGTAGGGGGGGAGGTGTAGGTAAGGGTCAAGGATCTAATTCCCATACACCCATATTATTATTTAAATAGCAGCATACGCGGATATATGTAGAGGATAGAGATGGAAGGGTATAGATGTGTAAGGGTAATGGGTATAGGGGGGGGGGGAAGGGGTGCACGAGTAGACGGTACTACATGATAGTTGCAGCCTATTAGTTTTCGGGTTCAATTCCTGGTGTACCTTTAGAGGTTAGTGTAAGTTGTGAGAGAGGGGTAAGAGAAGGGGAAATTGCCAAAATGTCGTAGATCAAGAGATGTAAGCGATGAGATAAATATGTAAATGGGGAGTGTAATATATAGTCTAGCGGAGGTGATTGTAGTACTAGTGCCGATTCTCCTATCAGTAGCATTTATGACGATTATTGAGAGAAAGGTGATGGCATCCATACAGCGTAGGGTAGGTCCGAATGTAGTAGGTGTATATGGGGTACTACAACCATTTTCAGATGCGCTAAAGCTAATTGTGAAGGAGATTATTGTACCTCATCAATCCAACAAGGTACTACTATTTATAGCACCGATGGTAACCCTAACATTCTCACTACTGGGTTGAGGGGTGGTACCGATAGGCCAAGGTCTAGCTCTAGCGGACCTATCGCTAGGGGTGCTATATACGATAGCACTATCATCGGTATCTCTATATGGGATTCTGTTTGCGGGGTGGGCAAGTAATTCAAAGTATGCATTTCTAGGGGGGCTAAGATCAACAGCCCAAATACTGTCTTATGAGCTAATTCTGAGTAGTGTAATCCTGGCCATTATCATGATAACGAGTTCATTTAATTATACCACGATTATTATACATCAACAATCAACTTGATTTGTAGTTCCTCTTCTCCCTCTATTTATTATTTGGTTTATCAGTGCTCTTGCGGAGACTAATAGGACGCCGTTCGACCTCCCAGAGGCGGAGTCTGAGCTAGTATCAGGATTTAATACAGATTATTCTGGGATGATTTTTGTAATGTACTTTCTCGCCGAGTATTCTAATATTATTATAATGTCGACCCTAACAGCCATCTTTTTTTTTGGTGGTTTTATAATCCCAGAGGTAATTAATAATGACACATTCTTTAGCAGTCAAAGTATCATTCTAGCTATGAAGACTTCAGTATTTTGCTTTGCCTTTGTATGATTTAGGGCGAGTCTGCCACGTCTACGTTATGATCAGCTGATGATAACATGTTGGCTAACCCTACTACCTATTGTAATTGGGGGTTGTAGTATTTATGCCTTGTGCCATTGTAGCCTTTGACATTACGCCGTGTTCTTAGAGGTGTCAATAATGAGCATGAAGAGCTTTTACAGCAGGGGGTACACCGCAATGTAATAGCACTGAGGATGGGTGTTTTGTATAGGGCAATGAGCGAAGATAAGAATTAATGAAGCAAACCCTTCATAGGATAGATGACAAAATGAGTGGGGTGTAAAGGTAATCAGAAATAGTGAAGTATAGGTACAATGAATGCACAGAAGCAAGGTAGGGTAATAACGGGGGGGGGGGTGTTGAGCTCAGATAGGGTATAAGTGAGCAAGGGTTATACCAGAGCTCGGACGGGAATCCTCGAGGATGGGGGGGGGGGGGATGAATATACGAGAGGTGTAGATGATTTTGATGATACCCCCTTTCGGGGGGGAGGTTGTGATATGAAGGAGCCATGTGAGCAGGTTAGCAACATCAGACAAGAACCCATTATGTGGGGGTTCGAGGAGCTCCACACATCTCATCTCTGCTCCACTTCGCATCATATCTAATGGTATATATATATGAGGCGTTGACTGAAATGTTAAATAGTATGAGTCCGAGTTAAAATTCCTAAGCTTTAAACAGACTTTGAATAGGTTTTGCTGAGGGTTGGAGTGAGCTTATCAAACCTTAAAGTATTCGAGCCTAGGGGGGGGGGGGGGAGGTGGGAGCGAGAACCCAACGATATGCTAAGTAAGTAATTTTATGAGGCAGAGTAGATAAAAAGGGGTAGATGTACAAAGGTAAGCATCTTTCAAGGTAAGAGGTGAGCAACTCAATAATTAAGATCCTTTGATCAGCAGCGCTACTAACTATATATTAGTACAGATAGATACGATAATGCAAGACCTAGGACAGATATGGGGGGGGGGTTTGCGATTAGGTAAAGTGAAATGCTAGAACGCGGTATTATGTAAGAGAGATAGGAGTATTATTGAAGACTAATTCAGTATAAGATGAGAATAAAAGATGGTGAGGCTTAGTAGAATACTAAACCGGTGTAGAAGAATATAAGAAAATGTTTTCTAAGGTGAAGGTCATAATTTCAGTTCACCTCTCAAGGCTTCGCTTTAGATTTAATTATAAAAAATAAAAATAGGAATTGACTCAAAATAATTGAGTCAAACGGGGCAACACTAAGAGGATATATTCAAATATATTTGAAGAATATAGTATATATAGGGGATGAAGTAAATAGGCCGTGATAAAATATGAAATAGAGTGTTATGGAATCATGGTAATGTGCATGCTTTTATCCTTCTTTTATAAAATTTATTGAAAGTCTAGTGGGGTTAAGAGTGTACTAATTTGTCTAAGCATAAGGGTTATGTTAATAACATATAGCCGCCGCCCCCATATATTATATAGTATAGTAATAATAATAATGGGTAATACGCAATATAATCCTTGGACAGACAGACATTTATGATGTAGCGACTAAGAAGGACAGGCTGTATACAATATGTTATAAAAAATTCGATATCCTGTCTTGTAAGGTTTTCCTGTCTTGTAAGGTTTTCCTGTCTTGTAAGGTTTTCCTGTCTTGTAAGGTTTTCCGGTAGTACACCTATTATCCCTTGAAGGTGAAATAAAAATAACATATTTACGATAAAGAAATACGGAGTGGAGTGTGCACGCTAGGATAATAACAGGAGTAATTTGTAACAGAGATAAGCATGTTAAAGTTTGACTAAAGATCGGTAGAGATATGAGAGCTCCAACCATCTGATTTCCACCTTCAATAAGATTATAAAATAGTTATTGTTATAGGTGTGATAATCTACACCCTGTTTGTGTAAGGTTTTTTATTTTTAATAAAACCTCATCGAGATTCCGATTCCTGGACCTTTCCATTAAGGATGATGTGTAAACAGCATATGCATATGTAAATATAAGCAACCATGAGGGGATGATGCGATATTATTATTATAATAATAATATCTATCCTTCTCATCAGCCTTATTTTATTTATAAAATAAATATCATCATCAGCCTAATAAAGGCAATAAATATAATCATCAGCCATAGTCTCATCAGCCTTTTTTTTATTTTATAAAATAAAAATCATCATCCTTAATCAACACAGGCGTGGGTAAATCCAGCCATCATCTCTATCACTATTTAACCTGTGATGTGAGTAATAACCTTAGTGGGTGTTTGTGACGGGAAGGCAAGTGAGATAAACTATAATGTTTGAAGGGTAAAGGTAGTAGGGGGTGGTGGTGGGAGTGTTAAAGAGGTAAATGGGGGAATAAGTATAGTAAACAGGGGGGTTTAGTACAATGGCAGTACAAATTATTTGCAGTAATTCGATTTGAGTTCGATTCTCAAAATCTCCAGTGTCAATAGGTTAAAATAACCCTTTCTTTGAGCGTACCTTTTAATGGGCGTTCTTTCGATACCTTATCCTCCTACCCTTTCTTTATAAACCATGTGGCCAGTAGGTGGGTAAGTCGACGATAAGGCCCACATCTTTCACTCACTCATTATATTTTATAATATAAAGTTATTATATCCTGCTATAGGATATGTTTTATATTAAGGGTAGGGTAGGGAGGTAAAAATCCCCTTGTTTATTTTATTTTTTTATAAAAATAAATAGGAGGCATAATATGGGTGTGTATAATTGTAGTAACTGAGATAATATAACATATTATATCGGTAAGACTAAATATATATGGCCACCTTGTTTATTTTATTTATAAAAATAAAAGGTAGGCTAAAGTAAGGACAGTGTTAAAAGTAGAGTAATAGGAGGGGGGTAGGTGGGCGATGAAAAAAGGTATAGGTATGGAGGGGTAAACAGAGGATTATATTATATAATATAAGGTGTAATCCTGTAATGCTTAAAGGTTAAATGGAGGGGGCAGGTAATAGTTCAGCAACATGCCAGCACAGGGTAATCAGCAGATATATTTTATAAATAAACTACTACGACTAAGGTTAACTTTTAAGGTTAGAGTCGATCATTCTTTCTCAACAATACACGACGGAGTGTTATGTTGTGAAGGCGCAAGACAAGATAAAGATGGCATTAAGTAAGCCCAGGTAGCTCGATAGGTAGAGCGATCAGTTGAAGCCTGATAGGTTGAGAGTTCAAATCTCTCCCAGGGCAGAATAAGATAATATAACTAATAATCTCTCTACTCACGCAGATATAGGGGGATATGAGTCGCTATATCACATGATGACATATCAGATGCTTTATTCCTTCTAATCATTTTATGCTTTTCTTAAACTAAAAGTGTATTTATAATATAATTTATATAGATATCACGCTTTGATACGTGTAGAGGAGGGGTGAGAGGGGTGTCTAGGGAGGTGGGTGGAGGAGTGATAGGAGGGACATGGGTTATATATATTAAATATAATAAGAATAGAATAGATTAAAAAGGATAAATATAATATAGTAATAATAGGTTAAATAGAATATATCTATTCTATTAAAATAGAATTAATTAATAATATAAGTATATTATAATAACATAATAATTGTAATAATAATATATACATATAATACAAATATTGTATAATAATATTATTATGGGGGGGATAAATGTTAAGATGAGGTATAAGGTACAATTAAAGATGGGCGAGATGTTTATAATATAATAACATAATGAAAATGGGTGGCTTTTAGAATATAAATATGTGCTGTGCTAAATAATAAATATAGATATAGACTAGTTATAGATGTAAAGATATATATATAGATAGATTTTATCTATTTTTATAGATAAAAAATAAATGAGAGATTTATAATTATTATAATAATAATAATAAAGATAAATAAAGGGATATTTATATCTAAAATAGATATATATATAATATATATTAAATATATATTCTGAGAGGGGGAGGTGGGCGTTATGATGGATTCTATTCTATTCTATTCTATAAAATAGAATATATAACAGGTAGCAGTTGTAAGAAATATATGAGTCCAGTAGTATTATTATATAGGCAATAATAGTAGTAATAAAAATATACCTCTTTTCCATATTCCGGAGGGCCTATATACAGATGTAGTGTGTGTGGGAGGGGGTATGATAATGAGATGTAGATGACGGATAAAGGGGGGTTGCTAGGTTTTATAGGGTTATTAAACAGTAATAATTTTTATTATATCCTCTCTATTTTATAGAGGGGGATGGGCGGGGCAAGACATGGTGCAGGATAAGTATAAGGCGAAGGAGGGTGGGGGGGCGATGTGAGGCTATGTGAGGATAAATATGGGTGGTAATGTTAGGTATGAGGATAGGCTTTATGAGGTATAGTTATGGATGAGCAGATAATCTTGGAAGATTGACCGATCTGTAAAATCGGTGCAGTATTGCTAAGTGAGTTCGATTCTCTCCTGCTCAAGGTCTAATATTTAATATATAGATATAATATATGTATATAGGGTTTAAGGTATAAGATATAAGGCAGGATAGGTTAGATATAAGGTTTAGTTATAAGTATAGAACTAAAGCTGTGGTTGTCGTCTAATGGTAAGACTCTTTCTTGTCGGGGAAGCTATTGTGAGTTCGAATCTCATCAACCTCGTACTAATACGCTGCAGGTAAGGTAATATACAGGAATAAATAATCCTCACACAAGGTGAACGAAGGTGTACAGAGGCGATACGAGGCGTGGCTAGACGGATAAAATAGGCTTCATCGGGTTGATTTTGTGGTAAGGTCAAGGTTTGCGGCTAACCACCACACCTATGGGTAATGATATGATATGATATGATATGATATGATATGATATGATATGATATGATATGATATGATATGATATGATATGATATGATATGATATGATATGATATGATATGATATGATATGATATGATATGATATGATATGATATGATATGATATGATATGATATGATATGATATGATATGATATGATATGATATGATATATGATATGATATGATATGATATGATATGATATGATATGATATGATGGATGAGTTTTTATATACGATAACATGGTATAAAGGGGGTAGGGAGGATAAGATAGAGTAGCGGAGTAAAGTATCATGTTAAGTTGCATGTGGGTTCATTATATTTAGTAATATAGAGTTAAGTAGAAAGAGTAAATAGGTAACAGCCTGAAGAGAGGGGTGAATAAGACAGTGGAGTGTGTTAAAAAAAAAATAATAAAACAGATAAGGATTAAAAATAAAGATGACACTAAGTATATCACTATTTATAGTAGGGGTTCTGGGTTTCATAAGAAATAGGAGAAATATTATTATGATGCTAATTTCGATTGAGCTGATACTACTAGGATGTACTCTGATATTTGTAATAAACAGTTATGCTTATGATGATGTAATAGGGATGACCTATGGGGTACTCATTATTTCAATAGCAGGGGCAGAGAGTGCGATTGGACTAGGTCTAGTAGTAGCTTATTACAGACTAAGAGGGAGTATTTCAATATAAGGAGAAATGTATCTCACATCGATTTTCATTCCGCTAGCATCATCACTGTGCACAGGTCTACTAGGGAGGAAGATAGGGAGTACGGGGTCGAATGTGATTTCAGTACTATTTATATTTATGAGTATGGTAATAATAATACTGATATGTTATGAAGTAGTATTCAGTCAGAGTACGGTGTATGTAGTACTGTGGAATTGGATGGAGAGTGACACCCTAAGTATTAATTGATCATTTCACTTTGATCCGATGACAGTAATGATATGCTGATAGTAGTAAGTCAGATTTCATTTGTAGTACATGTATATAGTACTTGATATATAGCGAATGATCCACATGTGCAGAGATTTATATCATATCTATCAGCGTTTACGTTTTTCATAATGATTCTGGTAAGTGCGGATTCATATCTACTCATATTTGTAGGTCAAACTTTTCCGGCCTAAGTACTGCGTGAGCAGTATGTAGCACACCACTGTATGCTGGGAACCCTGTATTTAGTTTTAGGTATAGACACAAAGGGTAATCTCTTGTGGACGGGGCAATCAGCAGGAAACCAATCCTTATATATATATAATAATATAGGAGGTAGTAGGATCCCCAGAGACTATACGTGGTGCAGCCATTTCCTATGAGTACGGGAGTAGCTTGAAGATATAGTCCAGAGTTCAATGAAAATTGGATTATGTTGGGTGATTTTATGGATAGTCATCTTAATATTATTGAATATATATATCGTTCCATTGAACTAAACAAAAGTAGGTGAGGCGCTAGGTGATGCATAAATGTAATGGGTAAAGCCAACGCATAGTGGAAGAGTCTGATCAAGTATATTCTGACCCATCAACTATATTCAATGTTTGAACATCTTACGAGTTATGAGGCTATTATTAAATAAATACGCGTAAGGGGGGGGGTGCGAAATATAGCATGCCTGAACCCTACTGTGTAGGATAAAACATCAGCGAACAGGGTCATGGTAATAGAACCTTCAACGATCAGACAATTTTAATACTAATTCATATGTTTTTGTAGGTTTTATAAGTAGGTTAACGCTAAGAGTACGTATATAAACAGCCAGGGTTCCACTAAATGTTCATCCTATTTAAGGATGAATCAATAATATATAAGATTATAAGTAAAATGTAAAATGTTAACTTTAAGGGCTATTTGAATAAAATTTATTTTATAAATAAACCAATCCTGTGGGAGGGTATTGGAGTGCTTTCATATCTTCTCATTAATTTCTGATATACAAGGGTTCAAGCTTCAAAGGCAGCGATTCAGGCGATAACAGTAAATAGAGTGGGAGATATATTTATTAGTATTGGGTTTATAGCATGTCTGTGAACTTTTTCAAATATGAATTATGCAACAGCGTTTAGTCTTTCACCATATATATCAACAGCAGCACTAACATTTATTGGTATTATATTTATAATAGGGGCTATGTCGAAGAGTGCTCAACTAGGTCTTCATACTTGACTAGTATCCGCCATAGAAGGTCCAACACCGGTAAGTTCAATGCTACATGCAGCAACACTAGTAACGGCAGGGATTTATCTACTCATCAGAAGTTCCCCTATTCTAGAATATGCACCCTATTCTCTCCTATGTATTCTATTTGTAGGTCAAATAACAACTATTTTTGCGGCTAGTTCAGGTCTATTCCAGAATGATATGAAGCGTCTAATTGCATATTCAACAATATCCCAAATAGGATATCTAGTCATAGCTGTAGGGCTAAGTCAATATTCAGCGGCACTTATACATATAGCAAGTCATGCTTATTTTAAGGCTCTACTATTCTATCAGCGGGTGGTGTGCTACATTCAATATCAGATGAGCAAGATATAGGAGGCTAGGAGGTCTAATGACTCTACTACCTTTTACTTATACGGCCATAATAGTAGGGAGTCTAAGTCTAATAGCGATTTTTCCTCTATCAGGTTATTATTCAAAGGATCTGATCCTAGAGCTAGCTTATAGTCAATATACTTTTACAGGGTACCAAGCATACGTAATGGGGACAATAACAGCCTTCCTGACAGCTTTTTATTCGATGAGGCTAGTATGTATAACGTTTACAGGTATGCCTCATGGGAGTAGACAGATATATATACAGACTCATGATCAACCTCTTCTAGTACAGATGACATTTACTCTTCTTGCCTTTATATCCATCTTTTTTGGTTACATTTCAAGAGATATAATAACAGGAATAGGTACAGATGGGCTAATATCTTCTATGTATCATAGACCTGAATCTGTTACACTGATAGAAGCAGAATTTATACCTATTACAATGAAGCTAATTCCAACCATTTATAACAATCTTTAGTGCAAGTATAGCCTTTTATATATATACATATAAGCCGCAATATATTGTACATATATCAAGTGGAACACTGGGAATACTAATCACTAGATTTTTTAATAAGAAGTGAATGGTGGATATTGTTTATTCATACATTATTATAATAAGTATAAGACTGGGTTATGTTTGTAGTCAAACACTGGATAAGGGAAGCCTAGAAATAATAGGGCCAACTAAAATTGAGTCAACTATGAATAATTGAGCAGCTTCAATAGGTCGTATAGATACAGGGATTACAACCTCTTATGCTACTTATATACTATTTGCTACTCTTAGTCTATCTCTCATCACTCTTTTTTAATTGTAGCTTAGTTGTCTGATCCTTCTATATAAACCCCTTTTTTGAAGTTTATTTATTTATAAATAACTCTTTTATTTTCCTCCATAAATGGAGGGGATATGCGCTATCATTTGGATAATGAGGACAGATGTATCATACAAAGAATATGGTCACGCTGGGGGGGGGGGGGGGTGTAGTGTAAAGGAATGGGAAGGGGTGTGCTAAGTATTATTATTAGCCTTAATAATAAGGCTACACTTCGTATTCCTATGTTAAGTTTGATCCTTGTAGGGTTCGAAATAGGAGGTGAGAAAAGGTATACTAAATAAAGATATTAACAAAATATGTTAAAACTACAATAAAGCTACTTCCTTCCTATAAATAACTCGCTAAGATGATATAAGATGATATTAGATTAGCATCTAATGGGTAAGTATGAGAAATATATAGTAGTACCACCTCACGTGGAGGGGGATTGTCTTAGGACCATTAGAGAACGTAAGGAGGATAAGCAACCACCTCATCGAACATTTTAATTCTCATTTCATTCTTATTCTTCATTCTAATTTCATTCTCATTCTCATTTTAATTCTCATTTTCATTCTCATTTTCATTCTCATTCTCATTTTATAACTCTTATTAGAGTTAAATAATTAGAAATAAAACCCATGATGTTTATAATATAAATTCCACAATAAGTACTATGCCTGACCCTCCTTGAGGTAATAATAAAGTATTATAATATAAATAAAATAGGATCCTTAAAATTAAAGGATATCAGCAGACAGGATATTACCTAGTAATAAATAATGCGAATGTAGCCTAAGTAAAAGTCATGATGATAGAATGAGGGAGTGTGATGAGCTAGTAGAACCAGCTCCAACACCTTAATCTTCATCTTCATTTTTATCTTTATCTTCATTTTATATCTTTTATCTTAATTCCCATCTTCATCTTTATCTTCATCTTATATCTTCTATCTTAATCTTCATCTTCATTTTATATCTTATATCTTAATCTTCATCTTCATTTTCTATCTCCTATCTTAATCTTCATCTTAATTTAATATAAAAATCTTCATCTTCATTTTTATCTTATTATCTAATAATAAGATTATTATTAATAATCTAATCTTAGAGAGGGTAATTTTGTAGATAGGATTTTCATGAACATCATTAGAGATCGACAGATATGGTATCAAGATGGTGATCATTAACCTTTAGAATATGATTTGTATGATAACCTAAGACAGGCTAATAAAGTTGATAAGAAGATATAATACTATTTATTTTATGAAGTAATGAAGACAGACTAAATGAGGCAAATATAGGGGTTGGGAATAAATGAACAGGGTAGAAGGTGTGAAGTTTCCTAGACAATATAGGACTGACGATTAAGACTATTGGGCAATTAATTAGATTAATTATAAAAATAAAAGGAAGGATAGCGGGTGCAAGTATGATTATGATAAAGAGTAAAGTAAGTATAGGGGTAATAGAATCACTATCTGAAATAAATATAAAAATAGAATATAGATAGAGATATTTATTATTATAAATAATATAAATATACAATATAAATATCAGGAATAAGAAGGAAAGGTTGAGCAAACAGGGAGTAAAGAGATAAGAATAGGTCAATGGTGTAGGATAAGCTGGATGTGTTTTGTTTTTGATAAATAATATATAATAAAAGGTATATAAATAATAATAATAGTAATAATAATATAATAATAATAATAATGTATAAATATATATAATAATATAATAAGATAGAATATAATAATATAGATAAGGGGGGGGGGGGGGTGTTGTATATAAGAGGTGTGAGAGATTATTACATCATAATGTAACCACATATTATTTTTAATAATAAAGAATAAAGGGGTAAATAAATGGGTGGATACGAGTGATAATAAGGGTGATGGTGGTTATAAGGGTATGCAGGCAACCCTAATATATTATAATAATAAATAATAAGAAGTATAAAAATAATAAAAAGAACGATGAAAAGAAAACAGGAACAGGGACAAGCTGCAACTGGGGAAGTGTAGCCGATTGCTAATCGTCTGATGTTAATCATCTTGTGAGTTCGAATCTCATCTTGTCCATGATAAACAATAATATATATAATAATGTATATATGGGCTGCACAAACACATATATATGTACAAGATATGGGTGTAAAAGAACCTAATGGTAATATATAATAATAATACCAGCCATCGGGCTTTAAGGTTCACAGCAATACTCTAGCCTTTGACTAACGGGGTATTTAAGCGCAACCTTTTCCTAATAAGACCGTTAGTAGGAGGAGGGGAGGGTGTAGAGGAAGAGTAGGTTAATTCTTTTCTTATTAAAAGAATATAGGAAAAGGTATAAGTGTAGGTTAATAGGAAGGTATAATAAGTAAAAGAGGGATATGATACGAGGGGGAAATAGTGTTAAACAAACAATCAAATGAGTTGCCGAGTTTTAAGAGGTAAAGTATCAGGTATGGGTTTTGTAATCATAAGCCTTAACCCCTTCCATCAGGGGGGGGGGGGGCACGTGTGTATGTTTTTGTTCAGGTTTAGGTTGAAGATATAGATCTAGGCATAGTGGAGAGGGTGGGTAAACAATACAAGATGTGGCAGAGGAGGGGGTGGGGGGGTAAGGATGTAATATACGAGGGGGTAGGAGGGATGTATTCGATTTAATAGAATCGTTAAAGTATATGAAAACATGATAAAAGATAAAGTGATATTAATGAGTATCTCTGCAGGCTGTAAAAATAAATGTCTAAAGGCATAAAGATTCGTAAGTACAGCTAAGTACGTAAACAAAATAAACCGCAATGCCCAAAGTATGCACAGTGGTGTGAATGATAGCGGGTATGAAGGATAAATTGAAAGGTGAAAACCCAAGTACGAGATACAGTGAACTGAAACATCTAAGTAACTGTTTAAAGAATCACAAGAATGACTGA
>JAOOQA010000020.1:60481-70875 GCA_025617555.3 Puccinia polysora | reverse complement strand
CCATATATTATATAGTATAGTAATAATAATAATGGGTAATACGCAATATAATCCTTGGACAGACAGACATTTATGATGTAGCGACTAAGAAGGACAGGCTGTATACAATATGTTATAAAAAATTCGATATCCTGTCTTGTAAGGTTTTCCTGTCTTGTAAGGTTTTCCTGTCTTGTAAGGTTTTCCTGTCTTGTAAGGTTTTCCGGTAGTACACCTATTATCCCTTGAAGGTGAAATAAAAATAACATATTTACGATAAAGAAATACGGAGTGGAGTGTGCACGCTAGGATAATAACAGGAGTAATTTGTAACAGAGATAAGCATGTTAAAGTTTGACTAAAGATCGGTAGAGATATGAGAGCTCCAACCATCTGATTTCCACCTTCAATAAGATTATAAAATAGTTATTGTTATAGGTGTGATAATCTACACCCTGTTTGTGTAAGGTTTTTTATTTTTAATAAAACCTCATCGAGATTCCGATTCCTGGACCTTTCCATTAAGGATGATGTGTAAACAGCATATGCATATGTAAATATAAGCAACCATGAGGGGATGATGCGATATTATTATTATAATAATAATATCTATCCTTCTCATCAGCCTTATTTTATTTATAAAATAAATATCATCATCAGCCTAATAAAGGCAATAAATATAATCATCAGCCATAGTCTCATCAGCCTTTTTTTTATTTTATAAAATAAAAATCATCATCCTTAATCAACACAGGCGTGGGTAAATCCAGCCATCATCTCTATCACTATTTAACCTGTGATGTGAGTAATAACCTTAGTGGGTGTTTGTGACGGGAAGGCAAGTGAGATAAACTATAATGTTTGAAGGGTAAAGGTAGTAGGGGGTGGTGGGAGTGTTAAAGAGGTAAATGGGGGAATAAGTATAGTAAACAGGGGGGTTTAGTACAATGGCAGTACAAATTATTTGCAGTAATTCGATTTGAGTTCGATTCTCAAAATCTCCAGTGTCAATAGGTTAAAATAACCTTTCTTTGAGCGTACCTTTTAATGGGCGTTCTTTCGATACCTTATCCTCCTACCCTTTCTTTATAAACCATGTGGCCAGTAGGTGGGTAAGTCGACGATAAGGCCCACATCTTTCACTCACTCATTATATTTTATAATATAAAGTTATTATATCCTGCTATAGGATATGTTTTATATTAAGGGGTAGGGTAGGGAGGTAAAAATCCCCTTGTTTATTTTATTTTTTTATAAAAATAAATAGGAGGCATAATATGGGTGTGTATAATTGTAGTAACTGAGATAATATAACATATTATATCGGTAAGACTAAATATATATGGCCACCTTGTTTATTTTATTTATAAAAATAAAAGGTAGGCTAAAGTAAGGACAGTGTTAAAAGTAGAGTAATAGGAGGGGGTAGGTGGGCGATGAAAAAAGGTATAGGTATGGAGGGGTAAACAGAGGATTATATTATATAATATAAGGTGTAATCCTGTAATGCTTAAAGGTTAAATGGAGGGGGCAGGTAATAGTTCAGCAACATGCCAGCACAGGGTAATCAGCAGATATATTTTATAAATAAACTACTACGACTAAGGTTAACTTTTAAGGTTAGAGTCGATCATTCTTTCTCAACAATACACGACGGAGTGTTATGTTGTGAAGGCGCAAGACAAGATAAAGATGGCATTAAGTAAGCCCAGGTAGCTCGATAGGTAGAGCGATCAGTTGAAGCCTGATAGGTTGAGAGTTCAAATCTCTCCCAGGGCAGAATAAGATAATATAACTAATAATCTCTCTACTCACGCAGATATAGGGGATATGAGTCGCTATATCACATGATGACATATCAGATGCTTTATTCCTTCTAATCATTTTATGCTTTTCTTAAACTAAAAGTGTATTTATAATATAAATTTATATAGATATCACGCTTTGATACGTGTAGAGGAGGGGTGAGAGGGGTGTCTAGGGAGGTGGGTGGAGGAGTGATAGGAGGGACATGGGTTATATATATTAAAATATAATAAGAATAGAATAGATTAAAAAGGATAAATATAATATAGTAATAATAGGTTAAATAGAATATATCTATTCTATTAAAATAGAATTAATTAATAATATAAGTATATTATAATAACATAATAATTGTAATAATAATATATACATATAATACAAATATTGTATAATAATATTATTATGGGGGGGATAAATGTTAAGATGAGGTATAAGGTACAATTAAAGATGGGCGAGATGTTTATAATATAATAACATAATGAAAATGGGTGGGCTTTTAGAATATAAAATATGTGCTGTGCTAAATAATAAATATAGATATAGACTAGTTATAGATGTAAAGATATATATATAGATAGATTTTATCTATTTTTATAGATAAAAAATAAATGAGAGATTTATAATTATTATAATAATAATAATAAAGATAAATAAAGGGATATTTATATCTAAAATAGATATATATATAATATATATTAAATATATATTCTGAGAGGGGGAGGTGGGCGTTATGATGGATTCTATTCTATTCTATTCTATAAAATAGAATATATAACAGGTAGCAGTTGTAAGAAATATATGAGTCCAGTAGTATTATTATATAGGCAATAATAGTAGTAATAAAAATATACCTCTTTTCCATATTCCGGAGGGCCTATATACAGATGTAGTGTGTGTGGGAGGGGGTATGATAATGAGATGTAGATGACGGATAAAGGGGGGTTGCTAGGTTTTATAGGGTTATTAAACAGTAATAATTTTTATTATATCCTCTCTATTTTATAGAGGGGGATGGGCGGGGCAAGACATGGTGCAGGATAAGTATAAGGCGAAGGAGGGTGGGGGGGGCGATGTGAGGCTATGTGAGGATAAATATGGGTGGTAATGTTAGGTATGAGGATAGGCTTTATGAGGTATAGTTATGGATGAGCAGATAATCTTGGAAGATTGACCGATCTGTAAAATCGGTGCAGTATTGCTAAGTGAGTTCGATTCTCTCCTGCTCAAGGTCTAATATTTAATATATAGATATAATATATGTATATAGGGTTTAAGGTATAAGATATAAGGCAGGATAGGTTAGATATAAGGTTTAGTTATAAGTATAGAACTAAAGCTGTGGTTGTCGTCTAATGGTAAGACTCTTTCTTGTCGGGGAAGCTATTGTGAGTTCGAATCTCATCAACCTCGTACTAATACGCTGCAGGTAAGGTAATATACAGGAATAAATAATCCTCACACAAGGTGAACGAAGGTGTACAGAGGCGATACGAGGCGTGGCTAGACGGATAAAATAGGCTTCATCGGGTTGATTTTGTGGTAAGGTCAAGGTTTGCGGCTAACCACCACACCTATGGGTATATGATATGATATGATATGATATGATATGATATGATATGATATGATATGATATGATATGATATGATATGATATGATATGATATGATATGATATGATATGATATGATATGATATGATATGATATGATATGATATGATATGATATGATATGATATGATATGATATGATATGATATGATATGATATGATATGATATGATATGATATGATATGATATGATATGATATGATATGATGGATGAGTTTTTATATACGATAACATGGTATAAAGGGGGTAGGGAGGATAAGATAGAGTAGCGGAGTAAAGTATCATGTTAAGTTGCATGTGGGTTCATTATATTTAGTAATATAGAGTTAAGTAGAAAGAGTAAATAGGGTAACAGCCTGAAGAGAGGGGGTGAATAAGACAGTGGAGTGTGTTAAAAAAAAAATAATAAAACAGATAAGGATTAAAAATAAAGATGACACTAAGTATATCACTATTTATAGTAGGGGTTCTGGGTTTCATAAGAAATAGGAGAAATATTATTATGATGCTAATTTCGATTGAGCTGATACTACTAGGATGTACTCTGATATTTGTAATAAACAGTTATGCTTATGATGATGTAATAGGGATGACCTATGGGGTACTCATTATTTCAATAGCAGGGGCAGAGAGTGCGATTGGACTAGGTCTAGTAGTAGCTTATTACAGACTAAGAGGGAGTATTTCAATATAAGGAGAAATGTATCTCACATCGATTTTCATTCCGCTAGCATCATCACTGTGCACAGGTCTACTAGGGAGGAAGATAGGGAGTACGGGGTCGAATGTGATTTCAGTACTATTTATATTTATGAGTATGGTAATAATAATACTGATATGTTATGAAGTAGTATTCAGTCAGAGTACGGTGTATGTAGTACTGTGGAATTGGATGGAGAGTGACACCCTAAGTATTAATTGATCATTTCACTTTGATCCGATGACAGTAATGATGCTGATAGTAGTAAGTCAGATTTCATTTGTAGTACATGTATATAGTACTTGATATATAGCGAATGATCCACATGTGCAGAGATTTATATCATATCTATCAGCGTTTACGTTTTTCATAATGATTCTGGTAAGTGCGGATTCATATCTACTCATATTTGTAGGTCAAACTTTTCCGGCCTAAGTACTGCGTGAGCAGTATGTAGCACACCACTGTATGCTGGGAACCCTGTATTTAGTTTTAGGTATAGACACAAAGGGTAATCTCTTGTGGACGGGGCAATCAGCAGGAAACCAATCCTTATATATATATATAATAATATAGGAGGTAGTAGGATCCCCAGAGACTATACGTGGTGCAGCCATTTCCTATGAGTACGGGAGTAGCTTGAAGATATAGTCCAGAGTTCAATGAAAATTGGATTATGTTGGGGTGATTTTATGGATAGTCATCTTAATATTATTGAATATATATATCGTTCCATTGAACTAAACAAAAGTAGGTGAGGCGCTAGGTGATGCATAAATGTAATGGGTAAAGCCAACGCATAGTGGAAGAGTCTGATCAAGTATATTCTGACCCATCAACTATATTCAATGTTTGAACATCTTACGAGTTATGAGGCTATTATTAAATAAATACGCGTAAGGGGGGGGGTGCGAAATATAGCATGCCTGAACCCTACTGTGTAGGATAAAACATCAGCGAACAGGGTCATGGTAATAGAACCTTCAACGATCAGACAATTTTAATACTAATTCATATGTTTTTGTAGGTTTTATAAGTAGGTTAACGCTAAGAGTACGTATATAAACAGCCAGGGTTCCACTAAATGTTCATCCTATTTAAGGATGAATCAATAATATATAAGATTATAAGTAAAATGTAAAATGTTAACTTTAAGGGCTATTTGAATAAAATTTATTTTATAAATAAACCAATCCTGTGGGAGGGTATTGGAGTGCTTTCATATCTTCTCATTAATTTCTGATATACAAGGGTTCAAGCTTCAAAGGCAGCGATTCAGGCGATAACAGTAAATAGAGTGGGAGATATATTTATTAGTATTGGGTTTATAGCATGTCTGTGAACTTTTTCAAATATGAATTATGCAACAGCGTTTAGTCTTTCACCATATATATCAACAGCAGCACTAACATTTATTGGTATTATATTTATAATAGGGGCTATGTCGAAGAGTGCTCAACTAGGTCTTCATACTTGACTAGTATCCGCCATAGAAGGTCCAACACCGGTAAGTTCAATGCTACATGCAGCAACACTAGTAACGGCAGGGATTTATCTACTCATCAGAAGTTCCCCTATTCTAGAATATGCACCCTATTCTCTCCTATGTATTCTATTTGTAGGTCAAATAACAACTATTTTTGCGGCTAGTTCAGGTCTATTCCAGAATGATATGAAGCGTCTAATTGCATATTCAACAATATCCCAAATAGGATATCTAGTCATAGCTGTAGGGCCTAAGTCAATATTCAGCGGCACTTATACATATAGCAAGTCATGCTTATTTTAAGGCTCTACTATTTCTATCAGCGGGGTGGTGTGCTACATTCAATATCAGATGAGCAAGATATAAGGAGGCTAGGAGGTCTAATGACTCTACTACCTTTTACTTATACGGCCATAATAGTAGGGAGTCTAAGTCTAATAGCGATTTTTCCTCTATCAGGTTATTATTCAAAGGATCTGATCCTAGAGCTAGCTTATAGTCAATATACTTTTACAGGGTACCAAGCATACGTAATGGGGACAATAACAGCCTTCCTGACAGCTTTTTATTCGATGAGGCTAGTATGTATAACGTTTACAGGTATGCCTCATGGGAGTAGACAGATATATATACAGACTCATGATCAACCTCTTCTAGTACAGATGACATTTACTCTTCTTGCCTTTATATCCATCTTTTTTGGTTACATTTCAAGAGATATAATAACAGGAATAGGTACAGATGGGCTAATATCTTCTATGTATCATAGACCTGAATCTGTTACACTGATAGAAGCAGAATTTATACCTATTACAATGAAGCTAATTCCAACCATTATAACAATCTTTAGTGCAAGTATAGCCTTTTATATATATACATATAAGCCGCAATATATTGTACATATATCAAGTGGAACACTGGGAATACTAATCACTAGATTTTTTAATAAGAAGTGAATGGTGGATATTGTTTATTCATACATTATTATAATAAGTATAAGACTGGGTTATGTTTGTAGTCAAACACTGGATAAGGGAAGCCTAGAAATAATAGGGCCAACTAAAATTGAGTCAACTATGAATAATTGAGCAGCTTCAATAGGTCGTATAGATACAGGGATTACAACCTCTTATGCTACTTATATACTATTTGCTACTCTTAGTCTATCTCTCATCACTCTTTTTTAATTGTAGCTTAGTTGTCTGATCCTTCTATATAAACCCCCTTTTTTGAAGTTTATTTATTTATAAATAACTCTTTTATTTTCCTCCATAAATGGAGGGGATATGCGCTATCATTTGGATAATGAGGACAGATGTATCATACAAAGAATATGGTCACGCTGGGGGGGGGGGGGGGGGTGTAGTGTAAAGGAATGGGAAGGGGGTGTGCTAAGTATTATTATTAGCCTTAATAATAAGGCTACACTTCGTATTCCTATGTTAAGTTTGATCCTTGTAGGGTTCGAAATAGGAGGTGAGAAAAGGTATACTAAATAAAGATATTAACAAAATATGTTAAAACTACAATAAAGCTACTTCCTTCCTATAAATAACTCGCTAAGATGATATAAGATGATATTAGATTAGCATCTAATGGGTAAGTATGAGAAATATATAGTAGTACCACCTCACGTGGAGGGGGATTGTCTTAGGACCATTAGAGAACGTAAGGAGGATAAGCAACCACCTCATCGAACATTTTAATTCTCATTTTCATTCTTATTCTCATTCTAATTTTCATTCTCATTCTCATTTTAATTCTCATTTTCATTCTCATTTTCATTCTCATTCTCATTTTATAACTCTTATTAGAGTTAAATAATTAGAAATAAAACCCATGATGTTTATAATATAAATTCCACAATAAGTACTATGCCTGACCCTCCTTGAGGTAATAATAAAGTATTATAATATAAATAAAATAGGATCCTTAAAATTAAAGGATATCAGCAGACAGGATATTACCTAGTAATAAATAATGCGAATGTAGCCTAAGTAAAAGTCATGATGATAGAATGAGGGAGTGTGATGAGCTAGTAGAACCAGCTCCAACACCTTAATCTTCATCTTCATTTTTATCTTTATCTTCATTTTATATCTTTTATCTTAATTCCCATCTTCATCTTTATCTTCATCTTATATCTTCTATCTTAATCTTCATCTTCATTTTATATCTTATATCTTAATCTTCATCTTCATTTTCTATCTCCTATCTTAATCTTCATCTTAATTTAATATAAAAATCTTCATCTTCATTTTTATCTTATTATCTAATAATAAGATTATTATTAATAATCTAATCTTAGAGAGGGTAATTTTGTAGATAGGATTTTCATGAACATCATTAGAGATCGACAGATATGGTATCAAGATGGTGATCATTAACCTTTAGAATATGATTTGTATGATAACCTAAGACAGGCTAATAAAGTTGATAAGAAGATATAATACTATTTATTTTATGAAGTAATGAAGACAGACTAAATGAGGCAAATATAGGGGTTGGGAATAAATGAACAGGGTAGAAGGTGTGTGAAGTTTCCTAGACAATATAGGACTGACGATTAAGACTATTGGGCAATTAATTAGATTAATTATAAAAATAAAAGGAAGGATAGCGGGTGCAAGTATGATTATGATAAAGAGTAAAGTAAGTATAGGGGTAATAGAATCACTATCTGAAATAAATATAAAAATAGAATATAGATAGAGATATTTATTATTATAAATAATATAAATATACAATATAAATATCAGGAATAAGAAGGAAAGGTTGAGCAAACAGGGAGTAAAGAGATAAGAATAGGTCAATGGTGTAGGATAAGCTGGATGTGTTTTGTTTTTGATAAATAATATATAATAAAAGGTATATAAATAATAATAATAGTAATAATAATATAATAATAATAATAATGTATAACATATATATAATAATATAATAAGATAGAATATAATAATATAGATAAGGGGGGGGGGGGGGTGTTGTATATAAGAGGTGTGAGAGATTATTACATCATAATGTAACCACATATTATTTTTAATAATAAAGAATAAAGGGGTAAATAAATGGGTGGATACGAGTGATAATAAGGGTGATGGTGGTTATAAGGGTATGCAGGCAACCCTAATATTATTATAATAATAAATAATAAGAAGTATAAAAATAATAAAAAGAACGATGAAAAGAAAACAGGAACAGGGACAAGCTGCAACTGGGGAAGTGTAGCCGATTGCTAATCGTCTGATGTTAATCATCTTGTGAGTTCGAATCTCATCTTGTCCATGATAAACAATAATATATATAATAATGTATATATGGGCTGCACAAACACATATATATGTACAAGATATGGGTGTAAAAGAACCTAATGGTAATATATAATAATAATACCAGCCATCGGGCTTTAAGGTTCACAGCAATACTCTAGCCTTTGACTAACGGGGTATTTAAGCGCAACCTTTTCCTAATAAGACCGTTAGTAGGAGGAGGGGAGGGTGTAGAGGAAGAGTAGGTTAATTCTTTTCTTATTAAAAGAATATAGGAAAAGGTATAAGTGTAGGTTAATAGGAAGGTATAATAAGTAAAAGAGGGATATGATACGAGGGGGAAATAGTGTTAAACAAACAATCAAATGAGTTGCCGAGTTTTAAGAGGTAAAGTATCAGGTATGGGTTTTGTAATCATAAGCCTTAACCCCTTCCATCAGGGGGGGGGGGCACGTGTGTATGTTTTTGTTCAGGTTTAGGTTGAAGATATAGATCTAGGCATAGTGGAGAGGGTGGGTAAACAATACAAGATGTGGCAGAGGAGGGGGTGGGGGGGTAAGGATGTAATATACGAGGGGGTAGGAGGGATGTATTCGATTTAATAGAATCGTTAAAGTATATGAAAACATGATAAAAGATAAAGTGATATTAATGAGTATCTCTGCAGGCTGTAAAAATAAATGTCTAAAGGCATAAAGATTCGTAAGTACAGCTAAGTACGTAAACAAAATAAACCGCAATGCCCAAAGTATGCACAGTGGTGTGAATGATAGCGGGTATGAAGGATAAATTGAAAGGTGAAAACCCAAGTACGAGATACAGTGAACTGAAACATCTAAGTAACTGTTTAAAGAATCACAAGAATGACTGAGAGTAAAGGCGATAAAAATCAGTAGGGGTCAGACAAACTTCATAAGACATGGAGATCCGTCTTCAAGGCCATAGAGTACAGTCTAGCGATAGAGTAGAGTAACGTGAGTGAAAGATAACGAGTTGAGATCATATAAGCAGATAGAGTCTAAAGAGATGATATTGTACCTTTTGCATAATGGCGGGTTTACTTATTTAATATAGCGAGATTCAATTCAATTCAACACCATACCGATCAATACAGACCAGGGGATAAAGAGGAATGTTGTAAGAGGTGGGAGGGTAACGAGAGGGGGTGATGAGATAGAGTCCTACCCATCAGGAAGATAGTTATATTAAGGAGACCTAAAACGACGTGATCTAAAGTTGATCAGGATCAGAATTTAAAGAGTCAGTTCGTAATTATACCCGTGCAGGTATGGATAAACGAGCGAGGATTTTGTGAATTAAGAGTCTGAACGAGTGGCTGTTACATTAGCCTTTGACGAATTGACTTTAGTAGTGAAAAGCTAATCGAACGTCGTGATAGTTGGTTGTCTGCGAAACATGTTAGAGCATGACCTATCATGAAACCTCAAGAGGGTAGAATAATGAACAGGACGGGTACAGTAAAGATTCACACGCATAATTCTTGGCCTTGTATTTCGATACATCATGTGTATTGGTGGGGGGGGGATGTAG
>JAOOQA010000020.1:37981-55481 GCA_025617555.3 Puccinia polysora | reverse complement strand
TATTGGGCTTGCGGGGGCAGGAGTAGGGATTGGGGTCGTGTTTCAAGGGCTAATCACAGGAACAGCCCGAAACCCTGCAATAAGAAATCAACTATTTTCATACGCCATTCTTGGGTTTGCCCTATCAGAGGCGACGGGGCTTTTTGCACTAATAATAAGTTTCCTACTCCTATATTCATAATAAACCCATAATTAAAAGTAAAATATTATAGCAAGTCCAACCTTCACACACCTACATTCTTTTGAAGATGTACATACAAAGATTAATGATGTAGCGCAACTATTTTTTATATAAAATATATAAGGTATCTATGTTTGAGAGAATAGTGTGAACGGTAAGCTTTATGTATGTAGACAATATGCGGCCGAGAGTTCTGGATTATATGCAGTCATGATATAAGTATGAAGAATGATCCTATCATTAGAGCTATAGGTATTGAAAGTTTCATTCTCCATATTGTTGAATATACAGATTCTAGTAAGTCAGCTATTCTAGCTGATGAATTGACCTGCTAAAACCTGAATATAATCAACTAACGGCAGGGTCAAGGTTATATTCATAGTGCTGAAACTAGAGCACTAATCTCACAGAAGATGCAGGGTAAACCTAGATCTGCCGAGGTGCGAACTCAAATATCGATAAGTCAGATAAATGGTAAAACCACACACCCGAGGCAGTAGAGCTTCTAAGACAATCGGCTCTAAAAAGAACAACTTCCAATAAACCATGCTATGTTACTAGTTGAATCGATCTGATGAAACCCGAGCTAGGTGTACAACGATCAATGAGAAGCTATAAAGATAGGAACAAGGACACTCGGAAAACCTTAAAAATCGTTATAAATCACTATTGCTAAAATCTAGGTCTCTCATGATGAGTTTGCTCATAGATATACCCCCTTTTCCGACAGTAAAATAGAGTAAATAGAATGATAATAAAAATAATAAAAGGTTTTTATTTAAAGGATTAAGACAGAGAGATGATAGCTCTCATTCAACTAAAGCTCACCTATATTCAATTGTAAATGTACATGCGTCAATTAGAAGTATTCCATTCCATTAAATTCTATTAAGGCAGTAACTAAACGTATGAGGAAATAGTGAAAATGGTAAACTTTTAAGAAGGTAGTGCTGTTGATCGACGGATCAAGGGTGGGAGGCTATCAACCATCTTGACAGGAATCTAGACATGGGGAAGGATATATCATCTAGCCGTAAATAAGTATGGTATTGATTATTAAATATAATATAATAATATAAATAATAATATATATATATATATAAATAATTCTCCATATTGTCGACTACACAAATGATGATACATATACGATAATGGCGGAACGTGAACAGAGTATAGATGTTAAATAATCGACTAATGGTAGCATGATATAGTCAAGGATATATACATATACATATACACATACATATACATATACATATACATATACATATACATATACATATACATATACATATACATATACATATACATATACATATACATATATATACTATTGAGGCTAGGGCACTAATAAAAAAGAGGACGCTAGGTAAATATAGATCTTATGAGACCCGAGCACAGATATTTCTAAGGTTCTAAAATACGTTTTATTATAAAACACACACCCACCACTATTAAGACAGTATGCGATGCGTATGCGTATGCGTATGTGTATGCTGTGTGTATGCTATTCAAAGAACGACTAAGCCTTGTTTTATTACTAGCTGAGTACATCAGTAAAACCTGGGCAGGTGTATGAGCCGAGCGATAGATAATACAAGGACAACACCACAAACACTCAATAAGTACGACGGTAGAATAAATAAGAATCGTTACAAAATGGGGTGATATTTAAGCGCTCGCTCTAATGATATCATAAATACCGCTATACGTTTATAATACATATGAACATGAAAACAATCTCCCTGGCATATATTTCCATATCTTGCAATCTTTTTTATATGCTATAAAGTTCTCTATAACTAAGTAAACTCGTGCATTAAAAATGCTTACGTATAATATTAAGCATCTCCTACCTATCATCTCCCTGATAATTTATCCCTAACCTGAACCGAAACCATAAGTGAGGGTATTATTATATAATAATGAAGTCATAAAGACTTCAGGAGAGAGGTGAATATGAAAAGGGAGTAAGATATAGAGAGGGGAGGGTGGGGGGAGAGGTATAGGAGAAAGGGATAAGCGTTGTAGGGGGAGCCAAGGGGAGAATAAAAGATAATAATACTATCAAGACTAACTGAACATGAGAATACCGGGTAAGTAAGTAGGTAGGTGTTTATCTAAATAAAGTTACTAAATTAACTGTAGCTCAAGGGTAGAGTGGATAACTTTTAATTATCTTGTTATAGGTTCGAGCCCTATCAGTTAAATGGGATGAATGCAGTAAAAACAGTCAAGAGACATACATATATAGTCAAAAATATGTATGTAATAAAAACATATCCATATAGGGTATGACAAGTAATATGGAGTGTAGAACATCAGCTTCACCTCTTATTCTATCTTCAAGGATTCTCTATCTTCTCCTTATCCCTCTCTTTGCCTTCTCTTCTTTCTTAACCCTCTCTTTGCCTTCTCTTCTTTCTTAACCCTCTCTTTGCCTTATCTTCTTTCTTAACCCTCTCTTTGCCTTATCTTCTTTCTTAACCCTCTCTTTGCCTTCTCTTCTTTCTTAACCCTCTTATAGATAGGATTAGATTAGATAAGATTAGATTAGATAAGATTAGGTTAGGTTAGATTAGAACCTCGCTGTAATGTGTGTATAAAGAAGGACCTTACCTTTACCTTTACCTTTACCCTTACCCTTTACCCTATAAAGGGTAATATAAGTATAAGGAATGACAAGGTAAGATAATAGATAAGATAATATATAATAATAGGTAAGAGCGAATATGATGAAATGGTAAACATACGGTTCTTAGGAAGCCGTGCCAATAAAGGCTTGTGAGTTCAAGTCTCACTATTCGTAATAGCACGTAGGAGGTAATTTTGTAAAGTTGAAGTGTTTTTTTTTAGATCGATCACTTCTAACTAACATTTCACGTCCAAGTATTAATACTAGTTTAGTAAACCTATATCAAACCTGGCAACATGGAGGGTAGAGGTTTTGTGTATAGGATGATGACGAGAGATAATATATTATAATGTTAATGCTAATGCTAACGCTAAAAGAGGGGGTGAAGGTAATCGGGTTATGTATAGAGATGATGAGCAGCCTAATGTGTAGAATAAATGGTGTTAGAGTAAGAAGGTGAAAGAGATAGTATCGACTATCAGGGGGGGGCGGTCGGGATTTATGAATTAAAGCCTATATATACGGATAGTATAGAATTAAGGCTTGGTTGAAGATACTTATTTGTTTAGTTTAAGATAAAACTTGTTACGTGATAATGACAATCATCATAATCACCATCACAACCATAATCACCTTGCAACATCATGGTTATAATAATATATTACTGGATATAATAGGTATTTCATCGTAAGACAGGTAGTAAGGGTAAAGGGTATAACCCTTGGGATACACTCGTAACCCCCCTTAGACCCGTCTAAACAATAAAACAACTATAAATAACTTTATTTATAATAACACGATTAGGTATCATATCATATCATATCATATCATATCATATCATATCATATCATATCATATCATATCATATCATATCATATCATATCATATCATATCATATCATATCATATCATATCATATCATATCATTAATATGCCTAATGATAATACTTATTAATTTCTTGAATGAGTAAATAACGAGTGAGGAGGTAAGGTAGAGGCATGCGCAACGAATGTAGAGCCTCAGATATTATTATATATAATAATAAGCTTATAAGCGAGGTCATTATACTTCATAACCACATATAAATATGCTTTAACATAACTCCTTTATAAGCTTAGAAAGGTTATGGCATATAAGGGGGGGGAAGTGGTGGGTCAGTATTGTGACTAGTAGGTGCTCATTATTAATTTATATTATAAAATATAATCGAATGAGTCACATAGGGTAGGACAATATAGTAATATAACCGGGAGGAGTTGAATATGATATGGAATGATAAGATAGTGTAAGGTTAAACTAAAGGGTGGAAGGATAGCTCGACCAAGTAAAATAGAATAAAATAGAATTCTGAAAATAAACCAAAATGTTCATAAAATGAACCAAAGGAAGCTTTTCTTAAGCATTTCACTTTAAAGCTATATTGAATAGTAAAGTATGAATAAGATTATTATTAATTTAATAACACTTTTTTTTTGATAAATATATATCAACTAGTTTTATGTATAATAACAACTTAGTTTTTTTATTATTACTCGTAATAATCCAGTGCAGCTATAAGAAGATTATTTAAAAAATAAAGACACAGAAAGTAGAGTAAGTGGAATAATCGGGTAGGTCCATAGTAAAAGTGTAAAGTGCTTGCTAACTTATGCTAAACTAATCATAATGAACACCAAACATCTGAGTATAATACACCTAAAGCAGAAATACCGAGCAGAGGGTATAATCACTAGACTCGATCTAAAAGGTGTAAGCTTAGGTATACTACAGAGCGAATAATAGTGTTAATATAAGATATGCATAAGAAGTCAAGGGGTTAATGAAGAGGGTATAATGTAATTATACAATAATATAGCAATAAAAGTATAGAGTGTATAAACGGATTTCCATTCCACCCTATTGTAAAATACAGGGAGAAACCCTCATCCATAATACATAATGCTTATATACCTGTATAGGATAATAGCTATAAGAAGCCTCAAACATAGCTCAGTAAATATGTAAAACTACGAATGAGATTGGAAGATTTAGAATAAAAATAGGGAGCTTAATAGCTTATAGGGGGGGGGGCTAAGGGAAATCAGAGGGGGATTATTCAAGTATCACTTGAGTTGTCATGTCATTATAATAATTATAATAATAATAATAATAATTATTTTATTTAATAAATGACAACTAGCTTTATAACTCAATAAAAAGAATCTAAGAACAAGCCTAACGAATAAGAGTTTGATACTCTTCATCATAAGAATGCCCACGTCCAATGAGATGAAACAAAGCAGTTTGATTAATACTAACCTTAATAGGTTGTACGATAAGACGAGGTAAAATATATAAAATGACGTGGATTCTTAATGAAGAAGCGGGGGGGGGGGGGGGGAGGTAGGGAGCGAGTAGGCTTTATATGATCTAGATTCAGTCATTCAGCTAAAGGTTTGGTATAAATACCAAAATATAAGTAGTATAACCCATATAATGGCCTTTAATCACATCAATAGGTGAAAGATATATTGAGTGAATATGTTCAGACCCTTTTGCCAACCAGCCTTTTCTAGAGATATTTGACTAAGGGTGTTGTATAAAAGTGGTAGTGCAGTATCATACCCATAGAGATAATATAGTTCGAAAGTAAGAATAGGGGGGGGGGTGGGGTAGTTTGATGAGAATGTGCTTGTGCAGAAAATAAAACCATTACAGCTGTCTGCGTTTTTAGTTTAATGGTAGAACAGGTCGTTTCGACCGACCTGATACAGGTTCGAATCCTGTAAAACGTGCAGTAAGATGGTTAAGCATGACGTAAGGGAGATAGAATGATAGAAGCTATAAAAAGTAGTTCTTTTTATTCATCTTCTTCTAGTCCTCTTTTACCCAACTATCACCATTTCACCAGTAAGCTAATATACTATATACACCAACATATAACACAGGGGTGTTGAAAGGATCAGATATAATATGTGTAATATCTTAATAATAAGATATATATAATAATAATATTATAATATAATAACATTATAATAATAATAATAATATTAATAATAATAATAATATATATATAATATATAATAATATATATATATATATATAATAAATAATAATAAGGCCAACATAATGCTAAGGTTTGCTAAAAATAGATTCCCGGTGATATCAGTAATGATAAGGGTAATCAGCAAATATAACGGCATGACATCGGCTATCTCAAAGCAATATAGGGCTCTGTACCTAGGTTAGCATGAGGCGATACCTCAGGGTATGTTTCTAATGTATAGCGTATAAGATAGAACTTGTAAAAAATACGGTTGAGATATGAAAGGGTGTGTAACGAGATAACGAAAGTAACAAGGTATGCGTCAGCATGAAGGCGAGAGTGACAACTAGGAGTAGAGGTAGAGCGACAACAAGGGGGCATAAAACATGATGATTAAATCAGGATGATCACCCTCTATTATTACCCTCATAATAAGGATAGATACGAGGGTAAGATATAATAACATAGGTGGAGGGTGTGGCAAGAGATGGGGGGGGATACAAAGGGTTGAAGATGATAGCATAATGGTTGTAGTGAGCATTTTTTTTATATTATAAAAATACACCTGTGGATAAATCTATTTAGATAGATAAAAGACATAGGAGGGGTGGTAATAGTAAGGTAGAGGTTAAAGGGGGTAGGGTGAGTGTGGATTAATTGAATCGATAAAGGTAATGTAGAAAGAACGAGAGGGTATGGTGTGAGGGCGAGTATCGTATAACGGTTAATATGTCAAACTTCCAATTTGAAAATGCGGGTTCGATTCCTGCTACTTGTAATAAAACCATAAATATAACCGCATGTTCAAGAGAATTAGAATAAAGTAAGTATGAAGGGGGGGGGGGTGAAAGGGGGATGGAGTAAAGGTGTTGACAGTTAATGCTGCTACTAGGGGTTGTAACATTTAGTATAGCGATACCGCTATGTTCGAACACTGTTAATGCTTTTCATTATACGAGACTAGCAGTAATAATATTTATAATGAGTGGGCTACTCACGATAGAGATAATAAATATAGGGGTAGAGGGGATAAGTATATATTGTAGCCTAGTATTTCAATCAGATAGGACACAATTTATGGAGGTGCTACTATTTATGGTAGGGAGTCTATGTCTAATAACATTTCATCCGAGATCGGATAATAAGGATATAAAGAATAGCCCCTTCACCTCTTCTGTGTTTAAACCTAATGTAACAGACTCGTTCGAAGAAGGGTCAAGAGAGGGAGGGTTTATGCGAGGAGGTGAGAGAGGTAGGGATAGTAGTGTAGGGTCTGTAGAGGTGGTGAGCGGGTGATCAGCGTCAGATTCAGGGATAAATGTAGAGGGTGATATAATGCCTAAGGAGTATTCACTAGTAGTAATATTTAGTGTAATAGGGGCGAGTATAATACTATCAAGTTATAATCTTATTTCGATCTATCTAGCGACGGAGCTGCAATCGTTTGCGCTGTACATCATAGCAGCCCTATCAAGAGATTCACTAAGGTCAGTACAAGCATCACTGAAGTATTTTATACTAGGGGCTTGAAGCAGTGCATTTATTCTACTAGGGGCAGGGATAATATATACATGTACAGGTAGTACATCGCTAGTGAATATAAGTAATTGGATATCAAGTACATCAACGGGGTTTTGATCTAATGCGAGTCTAGGTCTAATGTTTATTTATTGTGGGTATATATTCAAAGTATCAGCGGCACCTTTTCATAATTGGGCTCCAGATGTATATCAGAATACTCCGACAGTAGTAACAATGATGCTGATAACCATTCCGAAGATTTCGATTATGACGGCACTATTCACACTAACGAAGGAGTTTTTTTTTATAAATACGAAGGTGGTGTTTATACTACTAGTAGTGTCAATAGCGTCTCTAGTAATAGGGACCGTAACAGGTCTAGTTCAGACACAACTAAGAAGACTTCTGGCATTTAGTACAATTAGTCATGTCGGTTTTATAGTACTATGTCTAAGTCTAGAGACAGAATCAAGTAATAATGCTATGATATTTTATATTGTTCAATATAGTCTGTCAACCCTTCTCATTTGAATATGTATTACAGCTTATGAGGCAGGTGAAAGGAATAGAATGAGGCTAGGAGGATCAGGAAGGGTCAATTATATATCAGATCTGAGACAAAGTTTTAGTAAATACAGTATAATTACATTCAGTATAGTAATAAGTCTATTTTCAATAAGTGGTCTCCCCCCACTAGTAGGATTTATAGCAAAGATAAATGTACTATGATCATCTGTAGAGGAGGGAGCTTATGTAATTTTTATCATTGCCATTATGAGTTCAGTGGTGAGTGCTTCATACTATCTAAAGACGATTAAGATTATAATGTTTGATGAGCCTTCCCATCAGAATCAAGAGTTCTGGGTGATACCAAACAACACGGATGATTCCAATAATGGAACAAGTAATATTAGCCCTCTTCATGCTTTCTCAATTGCCACTTGTACAGCTTTCCTTTCTCTTTTTATACTAGATTCAGAACTTATAATAAATAGCATTGAACTAGCTCTATACACAATTTAATATGACAATAACAGTACTCATTTTTTTTGTTCTGTTTCTAGTAATAATTCTCCTTTTTCTAAATATTATACTAGCGCCAAGTAATCCTTACCCTGAAAAGATCTCTGTATATGAATGTGGTTTTAATAATGTGCACAGCCCTAGAAATACATTTAGTATTGCCTTTTATATTGTAGCTATTCTATTTCTAATCTTTGATCTTGAGCTAGCCATTTTTTACCCTATTGCGGTTTGTATAAGTATAGTATCAATATATGGCCTAATGGTGGGTCTCTTTTTTATAGCCATTCTAACTATTGGTTTTGTTTATGAGTATGGATCTCAAGCCCTAAAAATCAGCACACACTAACAATAAAAAATAATTAGATAAAAATAAATAAAAAAATCCTTCATCTCACTAAGCAAAACCCCCCCCTACCCTACCTATTATATATTGAATAGATATAAGGTGGGGGGGGGGGGGGGGGGGTATGGAATGGTTAAGATGAGAAGGGTACATAGTCTTATTATTATAATAATAAGATAAATAGAGTAGATGTTGCCAATCTTCAACAAGGTATAATAAGTTATACCTATTTATTCTTTATAATAAAGATTATTATATGTGTGTGTGCGAGAGCAGGCTAAACCTAAAGACAAGTTTGATAGGATTCAACACATGAGATATAAGCATCATTCCGTATATACATCCATCCATCTTTCCTTCCACCTCAGCATGAGGTAATAGAGGTAATAGTCAGAAACCCAATACTTGAATAAATAATGGGTACGTTATTATTATTCCATAATATGGGGAATATAAGCTAACAAATAAAAATAAACATATCAATATGATTTAACAACGAAAGACTTTCCGACAGACCGGATTAGTATCATTTCCATCAAGTATGAGCGAATAGGATGAATAATCGTCTAGGGTATGTATAAATAGTCATGTACCGTATTTACAGTAAATATACACGTACTAATAACATTATAGTTATAACCTGAAAACCGAAGGTGAAATGTGTAAATATGTATAGAGCCAGCTACAAGATTAGATCCATGTAATCTATAAAACCTATAAGACCCAGGTAGATCTAAATATAAATATAAATATAAATATAAATATAAATATAAATATAAATCCTAGGGGTAAGATAGTGTGTCAGGTAATAAATAAGGCTAGGTAAGACGTATTGAACACATTATGGGTATAACATTTTTATGAATGAAATAGGATGTAGGGCAAGGTTAAAAGATAGATAAATATCTAGTATAGGATATAAGAATTAGGTGTAAATAAAAGATTTAAGGGTGGGATGAGTGATAGGGTAAAGAGTCAACCTAATATAGGTGGTAAGAATATAAAGCAACCTGCAGTGCCTAAAGTGAGTAGGATAGGTAAGACTTTTTATATATTAATTATAAGAAATAATAAAGGGATAGGGTAATAGGTGTAAAGTAAACCTACACAGTGGATCATATAGGAGAGATGGGTGGGAGTAGGAGGGGGTGTAATAATAATGTTTATAAAAAAAAAGGTGCCACTACACCTTAAAAATGTGTAAAAGGAGTAGTGTGAGAGTGCTCACAGTCGGACAAAAAATAAAGTAAAAATATAGAGTGTATCTAGAACTATTCTTATTCTATTTGACAAGATAATAATTATTATAATAATAATAATAATAAAAATAATAATTTATTAATCTCCTTCCTTATTAGTAACTAATACTAAAACTAAAACTAAAACTTAAACTTTAACTAGAACTAAAATGTAAACTAGAACTTAAGTTTAAACTTAAACTTAAACTTTAACCCTTACATTACATTATTATTATAAAAATAATAAAGAAGAAGAGATCTGACTTTGTACTTCCCGATCTAGCATACCCTTCAACATGTCAGAACTAGAGAGACCAGCTAAATTATAGTAATTATAAAGAGTAAAAGCTGGTGGTAGGAGTAACAACGTTTATTTTTTTTTTAATCTTTATTATTGATGTATATAGATAATATAATAATAATAGACAAGCCATATTATATATATATAATATATATATGTATACACATATATGTGTGTGTATGTACCTTCCCCCCCCATAATATGGGGGAAGGGTGGGTATAATAAGAAGAGAATGAGGATAAGACTAATCTAAGGTTACAATTTACCCGTTTTCAGGATGACAATACATTATAGTGAGTAGTGGTAGGATAAATAATTAGCCATTACATCAGGCCTACGTGCAAGTGTAAAATTCGTTAGCGTAACTCAATGGTAGAGTGAGTAGCTCTTAACTTCTTTGTTACAGGTTCGAATCCTGTCGTTAATAGTTTTAGTACGTGTAAAACCCTTAAACCCAGGTAGTTATGAGTGAGATATGTAAATCCTACGCGCCCTTCAGTACCTTTAGAGACGGTGCAGAAGGGTAACATCTCTTCAAACCGTACGTGTATAGGGATGGGTAGGTAACAAACCTGGAACAAGATAAGAGGTGCTGTGCTAAGCTATGTAATGCTAAGCGATTAAACGGTAAGCTATGCAATATCCTGCTATGTTATGGTTTATGAAGGAAATAAAGCAGGTAATAAGGTAGTGCGTGAAGGTGGTGATAACGAAGTAGTACAAGTTAAAGCTAAGCGGAGAGGTGAAGGAGAATCAGAAAGTAGGATGAGTAAAACAAGATGACAGAGGTAATAATGAAATATAATAAGATTAGATTAGGTTAGATTAGATTAGATTAGGTTAGATTAGGTTAGATTAGATTAGATTAGATTAGATTATATTAGATTAGATTAGATTAGATTAGGTTAGATTAGATTAGATTATATTATATTAGATTATATTAGATTAGATTAGATTAGATTATATTAGATTAGATTAGATTAGATTAGATTAGATTAGATTAGATTAGATTAGATTAGATTAGATTAGATTAGATTAGATTAGATTAGATTAGATTAGATTAGATTAGATTAGATTAGATTAGATTAGATTAGATTAGATTAGATTAGATTAGATTAGATTAGATTAGATTAGATTAGATTAGATTAGATTAGATTAGATTAGATTAGATTAGATTAGATTAGACCGAATATGATGTATTTATACAAAAAATAGACCACAAGTAATACATTATATTATTTTAGGGATAACTAAGTGTAATATCATATGCAGACGTCTCTAATAAAATGACCCGACCATAGGTTCACTATTAGGGGGGGGGGTGTGTATAACGTATAAGATAGGAGAACTAAACAGAACCGGAGACAAAGATAATAGTAAGGTGTTTGTCCAACCCGAACGTATTAGTAAAATAATGAGAGCACCTCAATAAAGCAGTAGCACGAAACTAAATAGCAGGGTAGGATATTAAGCCATGCACCAAGCAGCCGAATGTTACCCATTCCTCCGGCATGATACGATATAAGGGTAAAGGGATGGTCGATAGAAACAAGCTAACGCAGAGAGTATCGATAAATAAACATCAGGGTGTAACCTTTGATCCTAAGTCATGGTCGTAGTGAATAAACCAAGGTATTCCATATAAGGTAAGACTGAAGGTGTCGTTTGCGGGGGGGGGGGGGGAAAGGGGAATATTATAAAAGGTAGAGCACAGCCTTGAGCGATGTGTAAGAAAGTAGAGCTAAGTAGCTTGCTAACAGATCTAAGTAAAGAATATAAGATTTAGACCAAGTAATTCTTAACCGAACTAAATAGGAATGATTTTGTAAGGGACCCGATGCTAGGGATGGTTATAGTCAAAGTTATGAAAAGACCTCCTTCTCCTTATCCAAAGGGGATAAATATAATTAAGTGTGTATGGATAAGCCATGCTAGTGAAGAGTTTTTCGTATAAATCATTTAAAGGCATGAGAAGTAGCGGATGCGCGGAACGTAAGGCAAGAGTAAACAAGAGTAAACTATAGCAAACAAGAGTTACTTACTTATAGTAAGCAATAGCAGACTATAGGGTTAATAAATTATAAATAGACAGAGGGTAGAGATGCTCTGAAATATTAGCGTCGTAGCGGACTAAGGGGTCTTTACTCACAAAGGGGACTTTGATGAGGAAAGATTATAGCCGAAATATAACTTTTGATAAGTGCCAGTGTATTATGACACTAAATATTTTATTGAAGAACCGAACCTTTATAAGCCAAATGGAGTGATAATGTAAAACAGTGTAAGCTTCAATAACTAAAGGTATTCCTTAGGCTAATGGTCGACTTGCAGTTGTGTACAAGAGGGTAAGCCTTATGAAGGGTGTATAAAGGCACCTAGATAGGCTTTAGTAAGACAGAGGCAGCAATAAATACGATAAAAATCCAGGATAGGCTAAGTGTTTTAATAGAAAAGGCATAGGAGCAAGGATAAAACTAGCCAACCGCTAGTAGCTTATTATTATAATAACACCCGTGAATAAATTCAGGTGTCATTTCAGCTAGAGTGTAGGGGGGGGGTAAATACCAGGCTAAACTAAAATTAAGTTTCCACGATATTTACAGAAAACAATAAGCTAATAAGGTTATAAACGTACACCTTCCTCGTTTTTTTTATATAAAATAAACAGTAAAAGTGCTTTTTCTTATCGAAGAAGAAAGGCTTCGATTATATTATATATAATAAAATAGAGGAGTAACTTGATATAGAAGGGATTAAAGCCTCAACAAAGGCTACGTAGGTGACTTTATCATCTGTGAGCACATGTGATAGGCGCCTCCACGATATCTAAAGATAATATTTTGAAGAGAAGAGGGAGAGGTTTATATCGACTATTGTGCAGGTTTAACATCCTAATAATCGATAGGATGACATAAGCAGGCTAACTGTGAAGTATCTCTAGGCTGTTAATTCTCTAGTTAATAGAGTATAAGCAACGTATTGGAGAGCCAACACACCAACGCAACAGATACCATCCATAATCACAATAGGGGGGAGTATAATAAAAGGTATTAGCGAGCAGCGTAGTAAAGTAATAGGCCAATAATATCAAGATTTGTGCTCAGATGATGGATACTAGATATATAACACACATAAGAAACATAGGCACCCTTTTTATTATTATTAAAAATAAAATGGTGCTTGCTGATGTCTAACACCTGATGCGATGTGTGCACATCCTTGGGTCTTTCTTTTATTTAGAGAGAAAATAACATACCTCCCCCCCCCTCAGATCAACAAAGTCCAAGAGGTGGTGGTAGGATGAGACATAATGTCAAGTAAAGCTAGTATGACTTTAAACCTATAACCCATCACGGATGTGGTAAATAATAGGGACAGAACAAAGAATAATACGAGAGCTAAGTTAAGAACGATTCGACAGCCCAAGTTCACAATGGGTAAATAGAATAAAACCTAAGGCAATCCAACATCATTCCTCAGATACTACCTTTTTATTTTGTGAATCAACTATCATATGCTTTTCTAGCACTGCTATTTATAACTTATATTTATTCCATCTATATCCTACCAGTACATGTACAACTTCAAACAGTTCGAGTGTTTATTACTAAGATGTAACATCCCCTTAAGTAATTTAAGGGGAGTAGACCCTTTTATTTTATATAAAAATAATAATAATAATAATATAAGAATATATATATATTCTATTAGAATAGAATTAAATAATAAATATGCATATAATGCATATATGCATATATATATGATAATAATAATGATAATAATAGGATTTAATATCCTATGGGGGGAATACGGGTAACAAATCTCTACCCTTTCTAACCGCAAGGGTATCAAGAAGGTTTATGAGATGTTAACGATAAGGATATAAGCAAACTATGAGTATGCTTTAATGGTGATAAACACATCATTATGATTACCTACGAATACCGAATTTATTTTATCGATCACGTCTTTTCCCACCTTAGACCTCAACCTGATCTGAAAGTGGTAAGTGTGAGGGAGGGGGAAGGTAAAGGATCAGAAGAAGGGTGAAGAAGGGTAATAGCGGAGACAGACAAGAGGGGATATTCTTCACAACAGTATAAGAGATGACAATAATTTGAACAAGCAGTCCACTAGAGCAATTTGAAGTTCAGAATCTAATAAGCCTTCAAATTCCGATAATAGGGCTAAATATATCTCTAACCAATCTAGGTTTTTACACTCTAATTACCATTTTTTCTACTAATGACACTTCATATGATAGGGTTTGCGAAGTCTCAGATAATGATGAGTAATAGGTTTAGTCTGTTTATGGAGTCAATTTATGCAACAATTAATACGATGGTCAGGGAGCAAATAGGCTCTAGGAATGAGATGTATCTGCCTTTTATCTATGCACTTTTTACATTCATTCTAGCTATTAATCTAGTAGGGAATATTCCATATACATTTACAGTAGCGACAAGTGCAGTAGTGTCACTAGGGATATCGGTAATAATTTGACTGGGGGGTAACAGTGCTAAGTATGGATAGGCATAGGCTTCATTTTCTGAGTTATTTTGTTCCAGCAGGAACACCTCTAATGCTAGTTCCAGTACTAGTGCTAATTGAACTCATTTCATATATAGCTCGGGCGGTATCCCTAGGGGTTCGTCTTTTTGCAAATCTAGTCTCAGGTCACTGTCTAATACTCATTCTAGGAGGTTTCCTTTATTCGGGACTAACTTCTGGTGCTGTAATATTTATAGCAACGCTTGTTCCGATAACCCTATTTCTGCTGATCGTTGGGCTAGAGATTGCAGTATCATTTATCCAAGCCTACGTATTTACAATTCTAGTATGTATCTATGTTAAGGACTCAATTGATCTTCACTAAGAATATATTAATCCTTTATCTTCCTAATCGATGATATATGTTTATATATATCCCCCTAAGGACCCACATTATTTATTTATTATATTATTATAAAATAATAAGATAGTATAATATATATATATGATAATAATATATATATATAATATATATATATAGCAATAATAATACATATATATAGTAATAATAATACATATATATAGTAATAATAATATACATATATATATAGTAATAATATATATATATATAGATATAGATAATATATGTATATAATGTAAGGGGTATGGTAATACGGGTTATCTAAGATTAAAGATAGAAGGGTGTAGCTATAATCATATATATCATAAAATTATAGTATAGCCGATAAATCGAGGGATAGGATTATAGCAGAAGGAAGAGGATTCAGTAAAGGTGAAGGTATGGATATTAATAGTAAAGTTAGGCATGAAGTTAATTATATGAATAGATATAAGGCGTATAGATACTAATATGAGGGTATGTTAGTATAGGAGGTATTCTGTAAAGGTGCGCTACAATTTAGACGTAACTAGAATTTCCTTAAGGAGCAGGGCAGGAGCTGTAGCTTGCGCTAAAAAAAGGGGGGGGGGGTGGAGGTGTAGTAGGGTGGATAGTTTTAACTATTAAGCTACGTGCTCCAAGCAAACGCAGCTGCAGTAATTAAAAATAATAATAACAGAGGGAGGGGTAATGGAGTAAAGCAAGTCAGAATATAACAAAGAAAGTCAATAATGCTAAGTAAATGGTAAAATAAACAAAATATCCAAGAGGGCACGATATATGTATAAAAGTATAAGTATAGATATAGGCATTCAATAATAAAAGAGTTTTAGTGCAGTATGACATACTTTAAACTGGGGGGGGGGGGGGGGGCAGTTAACACTATGAAAGGACTAGTTTATAAAACTATGTAAGAACCTTTTACTTTAATACATTAATGTTGTATTCTTCCTCCCCTTCCTACACTAAATAGTATCCCCAATATTACTCAAGCAGGCAGCTGTAATACAGTTAGCGGAGGGTAAGTATGATAAGTGAGAGGGATGGGGATTGAGGAGGGGTTAAAGGTTAGAGGTAGGGGGTTTTTATTTTATAATATAAAGCAAGCATCAGGAGTTTAACCCTATAAATACCATAGATTAGGATAATTGAATCGTAGTTCTTTAGAGTAAGGGGGTATAATAAGATCATAACTCCCTCCTCATTTCGACCCGAGTAACGAGATAAACACCTTATAAAGGTATAAGAGTATAACACCTAAAAGGATAAGTAATACATATAAAATAGAAGGGGTAGAAGATAAAAGATGTTATAAGGAGTGTTAGTTTAAACGGTATAACACATCTTTTACACAGATGGGATGAGAGTTCGATTCTTTCACACTCTATATAGCTAAATCTGAGGATAAACGAGATAAGCATGTCGAAATATAAAAAATAGGCATAATTATAAAATAATGTGGAGAGTTAGGGTAGATGAGAGGTAATAAATAATTTAGTTCTAGTTTTTCTATCATTACTTTTTATGTTTTATAGGGGTAGTATATGGAGGGGAGTGCTTGCTTGCTCTTTAATATATATAATATATATATCACTATACGGACATAGGATGATGGGGGGGGGGGGGAGATGGGAGGAATAATGAGATGTACGAGTAATAACTAGGTGTAGTTCGATCACCTTTTAATTATTAAATAAATAATAACAGAGGGTGTGATAGAGGTAAAGGGTTCTGCGACAGGGTATCCAACCCAAATTCCCTACCTGACCTAACCTAATCTTACCTTACCGGCTAACCTTTTAACGAATCAGGGTTGAGCTGTTATAGCATATAGAATATCCCACGACAGTGGGCGGGAGGGTTAGTGTAGGTGTAGGATATACCTAAAGATTTACGTGAGATGCAGTAGAACACTAGCGATTTTGTATGAAGTGTACATGATAAGGGATAAGCAGGGGAGGGCCAAGATGTTAATGAAAATAGACCTGTAGAGTTTAAAAGGAAAGTAGTACTGCACCTCTACTTATTAAGTAGAGGAAAGTGTTATCAGGAGAGGGGATATGAGTAAAAGTAGGAGGTATGGAGGGGGTGTATAAGGTATTTTATACCTTATGCAAGGCCTCCCGATATTAAAAGGATGGTAAGAATAGGAAGGTAAGATAAGAATAGGATGGTAAGACGGGTAAGAGTTAAACAGCTATCCAGCTAAGACCTTCAAGTCATATATGAGCATAATGTATGTGCGCTAAGAGGTTTTCACAGAGGTGAAAGTGACTAATTCACCTACAGACCTTATATCCATTAATACAGAAAGGGTAGGTAGATGAGCTATAATGGAG
>JAOOQA010000020.1:15000-37881 GCA_025617555.3 Puccinia polysora | reverse complement strand
GAATATAAGTAATTGGATATCAAGTACATCAACGGGGTTTTGATCTAATGCGAGTCTAGGTCTAATGTTTATTTATTGTGGGTATATATTCAAAGTATCAGCGGCACCTTTTCATAATTGGGCTCCAGATGTATATCAGAATACTCCGACAGTAGTAACAATGATGCTGATAACCATTCCGAAGATTTCGATTATGACGGCACTATTCACACTAACGAAGGAGTTTTTTTTTTATAAATACGAAGGTGGTGTTTATACTACTAGTAGTGTCAATAGCGTCTCTAGTAATAGGGACCGTAACAGGTCTAGTTCAGACACAACTAAGAAGACTTCTGGCATTTAGTACAATTAGTCATGTCGGTTTTATAGTACTATGTCTAAGTCTAGAGACAGAATCAAGTAATAATGCTATGATATTTTATATTGTTCAATATAGTCTGTCAACCCTTCTCATTTGAATATGTATTACAGCTTATGAGGCAGGTGAAAGGAATAGAATGAGGCTAGGAGGATCAGGAAGGGTCAATTATATATCAGATCTGAGACAAAGTTTTAGTAAATACAGTATAATTACATTCAGTATAGTAATAAGTCTATTTTCAATAAGTGGTCTCCCCCCACTAGTAGGATTTATAGCAAAGATAAATGTACTATGATCATCTGTAGAGGAGGGAGCTTATGTAATTTTTATCATTGCCATTATGAGTTCAGTGGTGAGTGCTTCATACTATCTAAAGACGATTAAGATTATAATGTTTGATGAGCCTTCCCATCAGAATCAAGAGTTCTGGGTGATACCAAACAACACGGATGATTCCAATAATGGAACAAGTAATATTAGCCCTCTTCATGCTTTCTCAATTGCCACTTGTACAGCTTTCCTTTCTCTTTTTATACTAGATTCAGAACTTATAATAAATAGCATTGAACTAGCTCTATACACAATTTAATATGACAATAACAGTACTCATTTTTTTTGTTCTGTTTCTAGTAATAATTCTCCTTTTTCTAAATATTATACTAGCGCCAAGTAATCCTTACCCTGAAAAGATCTCTGTATATGAATGTGGTTTTAATAATGTGCACAGCCCTAGAAATACATTTAGTTATTGCCTTTTATATTGTAGCTATTCTATTTCTAATCTTTGATCTTGAGCTAGCCATTTTTTACCCTATTGCGGTTTGTATAAGTATAGTATCAATATATGGCCTAATGGTGGGTCTCTTTTTTATAGCCATTCTAACTATTGGTTTTGTTTATGAGTATGGATCTCAAGCCCTAAAAATCAGCACACACTAACAATAAAAAATAATTAGATAAAAATAAATAAAAAAATCCTTCATCTCACTAAGCAAAACCCCCCCCCTACCCTACCTATTATATATTGAATAGATATAAGGTGGGGGGGGGGGGGGGGGGGGGTATGGAATGGTTAAGATGAGAAGGGTACATAGTCTTATTATTATAATAATAAGATAAATAGAGTAGATGTTGCCAATCTTCAACAAGGTATAATAAGTTATACCTATTTATTCTTTATAATAAAGATTATTATATGTGTGTGTGCGAGAGCAGGCTAAACCTAAAGACAAGTTTGATAGGATTCAACACATGAGATATAAGCATCATTCCGTATATACATCCATCCATCTTTCCTTCCACCTCAGCATGAGGTAATAGAGGTAATAGTCAGAAACCCAATACTTGAATAAATAATGGGTACGTTATTATTATTCCATAATATGGGGAATATAAGCTAACAAATAAAAATAAACATATCAATATGATTTAACAACGAAAGACTTTCCGACAGACCGGATTAGTATCATTTCCATCAAGTATGAGCGAATAGGATGAATAATCGTCTAGGGTATGTATAAATAGTCCATGTACCGTATTTACAGTAAATATACACGTACTAATAACATTATAGTTATAACCTGAAAACCGAAGGTGAAATGTGTAAATATGTATAGAGCCAGCTACAAGATTAGATCCATGTAATCTATAAAACCTATAAGACCCAGGTAGATCTAAATATAAATATAAATATAAATATAAATATAAATATAAATATAAATCCTAGGGGTAAGATAGTGTGTCAGGTAATAAATAAGGCTAGGTAAGACGTATTGAACACATTATGGGTATAACATTTTTATGAATGAAATAGGATGTAGGGCAAGGTTAAAAGATAGATAAATATCTAGTATAGGATATAAGAATTAGGTGTAAATAAAAGATTTAAGGGTGGGATGAGTGATAGGGTAAAGAGTCAACCTAATATAGGTGGTAAGAATATAAAGCAACCTGCAGTGCCTAAAGTGAGTAGGATAGGTAAGACTTTTTATATATTAATTATAAGAAATAATAAAGGGATAGGGTAATAGGTGTAAAGTAAACCTACACAGTGGATCATATAGGAGAGATGGGTGGGAGTAGGAGGGGGGTGTAATAATAATGTTTATAAAAAAAAAGGTGCCACTACACCTTAAAAATGTGTAAAAGGAGTAGTGTGAGAGTGCTCACAGTCGGACAAAAAATAAAGTAAAAATATAGAGTGTATCTAGAACTATTCTTATTCTATTTGACAAGATAATAATTATTATAATAATAATAATAATAAAAATAATAATTTATTAATCTCCTTCCTTATTAGTAACTAATACTAAAACTAAAACTAAAACTTAAACTTTAACTAGAACTAAAATGTAAACTAGAACTTAAGTTTAAACTTAAACTTAAACTTTAACCCTTACATTACATTATTATTATAAAAATAATAAAGAAGAAGAGATCTGACTTTGTACTTCCCGATCTAGCATACCCTTCAACATGTCAGAACTAGAGAGACCAGCTAAATTATAGTAATTATAAAGAGTAAAAGCTGGTGGTAGGAGTAACAACGTTTATTTTTTTTTTAATCTTTATTATTGATGTATATAGATAATATAATAATAATAGACAAGCCATATTATATATATATAATATATATATGTATACACATATATGTGTGTGTATGTACCTTCCCCCCCCATAATATGGGGGAAGGGTGGGTATAATAAGAAGAGAATGAGGATAAGACTAATCTAAGGTTACAATTTACCCGTTTTCAGGATGACAATACATTATAGTGAGTAGTGGTAGGATAAATAATTAGCCATTACATCAGGCCTACGTGCAAGTGTAAAATTCGTTAGCGTAACTCAATGGTAGAGTGAGTAGCTCTTAACTTCTTTGTTACAGGTTCGAATCCTGTCGTTAATAGTTTTAGTACGTGTAAAACCCTTAAACCCAGGTAGTTATGAGTGAGATATGTAAATCCTACGCGCCCTTCAGTACCTTTAGAGACGGTGCAGAAGGGTAACATCTCTTCAAACCGTACGTGTATAGGGATGGGTAGGTAACAAACCTGGAACAAGATAAGAGGTGCTGTGCTAAGCTATGTAATGCTAAGCGATTAAACGGTAAGCTATGCAATATCCTGCTATGTTATGGTTTATGAAGGAAATAAAGCAGGTAATAAGGTAGTGCGTGAAGGTGGTGATAACGAAGTAGTACAAGTTAAAGCTAAGCGGAGAGGTGAAGGAGAATCAGAAAGTAGGATGAGTAAAACAAGATGACAGAGGTAATAATGAAATATAATAAGATTAGATTAGGTTAGATTAGATTAGATTAGGTTAGATTAGGTTAGATTAGATTAGATTAGATTAGATTATATTAGATTAGATTAGATTAGATTAGGTTAGATTAGATTAGATTATATTATATTAGATTATATTAGATTAGATTAGATTAGATTATATTAGATTAGATTAGATTAGATTAGATTAGATTAGATTAGATTAGATTAGATTAGATTAGATTAGATTAGATTAGATTAGATTAGATTAGATTAGATTAGATTAGATTAGATTAGATTAGATTAGATTAGATTAGATTAGATTAGATTAGATTAGATTAGATTAGATTAGATTAGATTAGATTAGATTAGATTAGATTAGATTAGATTAGATTAGACCGAATATGATGTATTTATACAAAAAATAGACCACAAGTAATACATTATATTATTTTAGGGATAACTAAGTGTAATATCATATGCAGACGTCTCTAATAAAATGACCCGACCATAGGTTCACTATTAGGGGGGGGGGGTGTGTATAACGTATAAGATAGGAGAACTAAACAGAACCGGAGACAAAGATAATAGTAAGGTGTTTGTCCAACCCGAACGTATTAGTAAAATAATGAGAGCACCTCAATAAAGCAGTAGCACGAAACTAAATAGCAGGGTAGGATATTAAGCCATGCACCAAGCAGCCGAATGTTACCCATTCCTCCGGCATGATACGATATAAGGGTAAAGGGGATGGTCGATAGAAACAAGCTAACGCAGAGAGTATCGATAAATAAACATCAGGGTGTAACCTTTGATCCTAAGTCATGGTCGTAGTGAATAAACCAAGGTATTCCATATAAGGTAAGACTGAAGGTGTCGTTTGCGGGGGGGGGGGGGGGAAAGGGGAATATTATAAAAGGTAGAGCACAGCCTTGAGCGATGTGTAAGAAAGTAGAGCTAAGTAGCTTGCTAACAGATCTAAGTAAAGAATATAAGATTTAGACCAAGTAATTCTTAACCGAACTAAATAGGAATGATTTTGTAAGGGACCCGATGCTAGGGATGGTTATAGTCAAAGTTATGAAAAGACCTCCTTCTCCTTATCCAAAGGGGATAAATATAATTAAGTGTGTATGGATAAGCCATGCTAGTGAAGAGTTTTTCGTATAAATCATTTAAAGGCATGAGAAGTAGCGGATGCGCGGAACGTAAGGCAAGAGTAAACAAGAGTAAACTATAGCAAACAAGAGTTACTTACTTATAGTAAGCAATAGCAGACTATAGGGTTAATAAATTATAAATAGACAGAGGGTAGAGATGCTCTGAAATATTAGCGTCGTAGCGGACTAAGGGGTCTTTACTCACAAAGGGGACTTTGATGAGGAAAGATTATAGCCGAAATATAACTTTTGATAAGTGCCAGTGTATTATGACACTAAATATTTTATTGAAGAACCGAACCTTTATAAGCCAAATGGAGTGATAATGTAAAACAGTGTAAGCTTCAATAACTAAAGGTATTCCTTAGGCTAATGGTCGACTTGCAGTTGTGTACAAGAGGGTAAGCCTTATGAAGGGTGTATAAAGGCACCTAGATAGGCTTTAGTAAGACAGAGGCAGCAATAAATACGATAAAAATCCAGGATAGGCTAAGTGTTTTAATAGAAAAGGCATAGGAGCAAGGATAAAACTAGCCAACCGCTAGTAGCTTATTATTATAATAACACCCGTGAATAAATTCAGGTGTCATTTCAGCTAGAGTGTAGGGGGGGGGTAAATACCAGGCTAAACTAAAATTAAGTTTCCACGATATTTACAGAAAACAATAAGCTAATAAGGTTATAAACGTACACCTTCCTCGTTTTTTTTTATATAAAATAAACAGTAAAAGTGCTTTTTCTTATCGAAGAAGAAAGGCTTCGATTATATTATATATAATAAAATAGAGGAGTAACTTGATATAGAAGGGATTAAAGCCTCAACAAAGGCTACGTAGGTGACTTTATCATCTGTGAGCACATGTGATAGGCGCCTCCACGATATCTAAAGATAATATTTTGAAGAGAAGAGGGAGAGGTTTATATCGACTATTGTGCAGGTTTAACATCCTAATAATCGATAGGATGACATAAGCAGGCTAACTGTGAAGTATCTCTAGGCTGTTAATTCTCTAGTTAATAGAGTATAAGCAACGTATTGGAGAGCCAACACACCAACGCAACAGATACCATCCATAATCACAATAGGGGGGAGTATAATAAAAGGTATTAGCGAGCAGCGTAGTAAAGTAATAGGCCAATAATATCAAGATTTGTGCTCAGATGATGGATACTAGATATATAACACACATAAGAAACATAGGCACCCTTTTTATTATTATTAAAAATAAAATGGTGCTTGCTGATGTCTAACACCTGATGCGATGTGTGCACATCCTTGGGTCTTTCTTTTATTTAGAGAGAAAATAACATACCTCCCCCCCCTCAGATCAACAAAGTCCAAGAGGTGGTGGTAGGATGAGACATAATGTCAAGTAAAGCTAGTATGACTTTAAACCTATAACCCATCACGGATGTGGTAAATAATAGGGACAGAACAAAGAATAATACGAGAGCTAAGTTAAGAACGATTCGACAGCCCAAGTTCACAATGGGTAAATAGAATAAAACCTAAGGCAATCCAACATCATTCCTCAGATACTACCTTTTTATTTTGTGAATCAACTATCATATGCTTTTCTAGCACTGCTATTTATAACTTATATTTATTCCATCTATATCCTACCAGTACATGTACAACTTCAAACAGTTCGAGTGTTTATTACTAAGATGTAACATCCCCTTAAGTAATTTAAGGGGAGTAGACCCTTTTATTTTATATAAAAATAATAATAATAATAATATAAGAATATATATATATTCTATTAGAATAGAATTAAATAATAAATATGCATATAATGCATATATGCATATATATATGATAATAATAATGATAATAATAGGATTTAATATCCTATGGGGGGAATACGGGTAACAAATCTCTACCCTTTCTAACCGCAAGGGTATCAAGAAGGTTTATGAGATGTTAACGATAAGGATATAAGCAAACTATGAGTATGCTTTAATGGTGATAAACACATCATTATGATTACCTACGAATACCGAATTTATTTTATCGATCACGTCTTTTCCCACCTTAGACCTCAACCTGATCTGAAAGTGGTAAGTGTGAGGGAGGGGGAAGGTAAAGGATCAGAAGAAGGGTGAAGAAGGGTAATAGCGGAGACAGACAAGAGGGGATATTCTTCACAACAGTATAAGAGATGACAATAATTTGAACAAGCAGTCCACTAGAGCAATTTGAAGTTCAGAATCTAATAAGCCTTCAAATTCCGATAATAGGGCTAAATATATCTCTAACCAATCTAGGTTTTTACACTCTAATTACCATTTTTCTACTAATGACACTTCATATGATAGGGTTTGCGAAGTCTCAGATAATGATGAGTAATAGGTTTAGTCTGTTTATGGAGTCAATTTATGCAACAATTAATACGATGGTCAGGGAGCAAATAGGCTCTAGGAATGAGATGTATCTGCCTTTTATCTATGCACTTTTTACATTCATTCTAGCTATTAATCTAGTAGGGAATATTCCATATACATTTACAGTAGCGACAAGTGCAGTAGTGTCACTAGGGATATCGGTAATAATTTGACTGGGGGTAACAGTGCTAAGTATGGATAGGCATAGGCTTCATTTTCTGAGTTATTTTGTTCCAGCAGGAACACCTCTAATGCTAGTTCCAGTACTAGTGCTAATTGAACTCATTTCATATATAGCTCGGGCGGTATCCCTAGGGGTTCGTCTTTTTGCAAATCTAGTCTCAGGTCACTGTCTAATACTCATTCTAGGAGGTTTCCTTTATTCGGGACTAACTTCTGGTGCTGTAATATTTATAGCAACGCTTGTTCCGATAACCCTATTTCTGCTGATCGTTGGGCTAGAGATTGCAGTATCATTTATCCAAGCCTACGTATTTACAATTCTAGTATGTATCTATGTTAAGGACTCAATTGATCTTCACTAAGAATATATTAATCCTTTATCTTCCTAATCGATGATATATGTTTATATATATCCCCCTAAGGACCCACATTATTTATTTATTATATTATTATAAAATAATAAGATAGTATAATATATATATATGATAATAATATATATATATAATATATATATATAGCAATAATAATACATATATATAGTAATAATAATACATATATATAGTAATAATAATATACATATATATATAGTAATAATATATATATATATAGATATAGATAATATATGTATATAATGTAAGGGGTATGGTAATACGGGTTATCTAAGATTAAAGATAGAAGGGTGTAGCTATAATCATATATATCATAAAATTATAGTATAGCCGATAAATCGAGGGATAGGATTATAGCAGAAGGAAGAGGATTCAGTAAAGGTGAAGGTATGGATATTAATAGTAAAGTTAGGCATGAAGTTAATTATATGAATAGATATAAGGCGTATAGATACTAATATGAGGGTATGTTAGTATAGGAGGTATTCTGTAAAGGTGCGCTACAATTTAGACGTAACTAGAATTTCCTTAAGGAGCAGGGCAGGAGCTGTAGCTTGCGCTAAAAAAAGGGGGGGGGGTGGAGGTGTAGTAGGGTGGATAGTTTTAACTATTAAGCTACGTGCTCCAAGCAAACGCAGCTGCAGTAATTAAAAATAATAATAACAGAGGGAGGGGTAATGGAGTAAAGCAAGTCAGAATATAACAAAGAAAGTCAATAATGCTAAGTAAATGGTAAAATAAACAAAATATCCAAGAGGGCACGATATATGTATAAAAGTATAAGTATAGATATAGGCATTCAATAATAAAAGAGTTTTAGTGCAGTATGACATACTTTAAACTGGGGGGGGGGGGGGGGGCAGTTAACACTATGAAAGGACTAGTTTATAAAACTATGTAAGAACCTTTTACTTTAATACATTAATGTTGTATTCTTCCTCCCCTTCCTACACTAAATAGTATCCCCAATATTACTCAAGCAGGCAGCTGTAATACAGTTAGCGGAGGGTAAGTATGATAAGTGAGAGGGATGGGGATTGAGGAGGGGTTAAAGGTTAGAGGTAGGGGGTTTTTATTTTATAATATAAAGCAAGCATCAGGAGTTTAACCCTATAAATACCATAGATTAGGATAATTGAATCGTAGTTCTTTAGAGTAAGGGGGTATAATAAGATCATAACTCCCTCCTCATTTCGACCCGAGTAACGAGATAAACACCTTATAAAGGTATAAGAGTATAACACCTAAAAGGATAAGTAATACATATAAAATAGAAGGGGTAGAAGATAAAAGATGTTATAAGGAGTGTTAGTTAAACGGTATAACACATCTTTTACACAGATGGGATGAGAGTTCGATTCTTTCACACTCTATATAGCTAAAATCTGAGGATAAACGAGATAAGCATGTCGAAATATAAAAAATAGGCATAATTATAAAATAATGTGGAGAGTTAGGGTAGATGAGAGGTAATAAATAATTTAGTTCTAGTTTTTCTATCATTACTTTTTATGTTTTATAGGGGTAGTATATGGAGGGGAGTGCTTGCTTGCTCTTTAATATATATAATATATATATCACTATACGGACATAGGATGATGGGGGGGGGGGGGAGATGGGGAGGAATAATGAGATGTACGAGTAATAACTAGGTGTAGTTCGATCACCTTTTAATTATTAAATAAATAATAACAGAGGGTGTGATAGAGGTAAAGGGTTCTGCGACAGGGTATCCAACCCAAATTCCCTACCTGACCTAACCTAATCTTACCTTACCGGCTAACCTTTTAACGAATCAGGGTTGAGCTGTTATAGCATATAGAATATCCCACGACAGTGGGCGGGAGGGTTAGTGTAGGTGTAGGATATACCTAAAGATTTACGTGAGATGCAGTAGAACACTAGCGATTTTGTATGAAGTGTACATGATAAGGGATAAGCAGGGGAGGGCCAAGATGTTAATGAAAATAGACCTGTAGAGTTTAAAAGGAAAGTAGTACTGCACCTCTACTTATTAAGTAGAGGAAAGTGTTATCAGGAGAGGGGATATGAGTAAAAGTAGGAGGTATGGAGGGGGTGTATAAGGTATTTTATACCTTATGCAAGGCCTCCCGATATTAAAAGGATGGTAAGAATAGGAAGGTAAGATAAGAATAGGATGGTAAGACGGGTAAGAGTTAAACAGCTATCCAGCTAAGACCTTCAAGTCATATATGAGCATAATGTATGTGCGCTAAGAGGTTTTCACAGAGGTGAAAGTGACTAATTCACCTACAGACCTTATATCCATTAATACAGAAAGGGTAGGTAGATGAGCTATAATGGAGAGGTGCATAGTTGGGGGGGGGGGTAGTATGAATGATGGAGGGGGTACAATAAGAGAGCTCAAGCTTAAGATGAGTGATAAAGGATGTGGAATGGGGGGGATAAGGGTATGATATAAAAGGATATAGGGTAGCGTATCATCTTCCGCCAGAGAGCGCAATATTATATTATATAATAAGAGATGTTTATTAATCTATTTACAACAGTAAATGCTGACGCGGCTTACCCTTGGCAGTATGGTTTTCAAGATAGTGCGAGTCCAACTCATGAAGGGATTATTATTCTGCACGATTCGATTTGTTTTTATCTGGTTCTCATTTCGTTTCTAGTATTTTGAGTACTAGGATCAATTCTAGTGAATTTTCATTCAGAGCGACAGGCAATTGTACATAAGTACCAGACACATGGGACACTGATTGAGCTGATTTGAACGATTACACCGGCACTAATTCTAGTGGCGATTGCTTTTCCAAGTTTTAAGCTTCTTTATCTGATGGATGAAGTAATTAGCCCAACGCTAACGGTAAAGGTAACAGGGAGTCAATGATTTTGATCTTACGAGCTAAGTGATTTTATTAACGACGATGGGGAATCCATTGAGTTTGATTCGTACACGGTACCGGATGCTGATCTAGAACAAGGTGAACTAAGACTTCTAGATGTAGACAACAGACTACTCATTCCTGTTGAAACTCATGTAAGATTCATTGTAACAGCAAATGATGTCATTCATGATTTCTGTGTACCATCACTAGGACTAAAGATCGATTCAGTACCAGGTAGACTAAATCAGACATCGGCTATAGCAGAGAGACCGGGGGTATTTTATGGTCAGTGTTCCGAACTATGTGGGGTTGCACACGGTAATATAAGTATTGTAGTTGAAGCAGTGTCAATTGATAAATACCTGGAGTGGCTGGATTCAATGATCTAAAGATAAAATGGACACAAAGACAATGTGTAGCATAAAGGGTAACCTATTAATTAATAAATTAATTAATTAATTAATTAAATTAAATTCAATTCTATCCTATTCCATTCTATTATATAATAATAATATAATATTATATAATATATATATAAGAGATATAAGCTTAAACAGTGAAAAATATAAATAAAAATAATGAGGGAGATAGAATGATGAGAGTAAATTTAAGGCAAATAAAAATGAATAAAGCTAATCACTTACTACTAAAGTAGTAACAAGTAAGAGGGTAGGCTAGTGAAATGTTATGTAAAGACTAAAGAGAAAATAAATAGGCATATGATAGACCTAGATAAAAATAAGAAATAAAAATAACAAAATGTTAAGTAGACTTCAAGGTAAGGGTTTAGAGAGAGGTTATAAAGTGAGATGATACCGTTTATTTTGAGGGTATAACAAGCGCAATCTATAAATGCTAATGCAAGTGTCAACCTATGAAAGTTTCAGGGCATAGTGTTTGTAAGTACAACACACGAAGGAGTTATTGAGGTTGTGTAAGTGTTTGAAGGTTTGACGGATTAGACATCGTATAAAGCCGAAGGATGTATATTGATAATATTGAGGGGCAATAAAAATAGATAAGGAATCATTATGGTATAATCCTATCTTTAAGGCATAGACACAGTAAAACAGTATTGTTCGAGGGGGAGTTAGGTGTAAAACTAAGCTAAACCAACAAAAGGATACATCAAGGTCAGACATATTTCACACCAAGTAGGCTGAAATGCAATCTATAAACATCTAGTACAAACCATAGGAGTTATTTAATTTAATTTAATTAAATTTAATTTAATTTAATTTTATTTTATTTTAATAAAAAAATAACCTGATTTATCTTATCTTAAAGAATGGAGGTAATAGGTTAAGGGTTAATGGTAAACCTGGGAGTAGAATAATAAGATAGGGCTAGGTAACCATTAACAAATCTTAATATAGGTTACTGAGATCTAAATAGTGAGTATGTTTCAGATCCTTAAACTCTATACTAGCTGTGAATGTGACGAGAGGTTAAGGATAAAGGGTGGTAAACGTTTATAAACTTCTATGAGTGATTTTGTGAATAAAAGACAAGGAGTATTATATATGTAAGAATGATGATGATGTAGAATATAGGCATTCAAATAATGAGGTTGATTGAAAGGTCAATAGAGAGGATGAGGGTGTAAGAATAAGCTGAAAAAGTGGAATGGGTGAGGGGTATGAGGGAAGTAAGGTAAATATAGTAGCCACTAATAATGGAAAGTAGTTTAAATGATTAAATCAATAGTTTCGTATAATATCCCCTTCAACTTAATATTAAATAAACCAGATGAGGGGGGAGTGTGGAACGGGATGGGCGTAAAGGTGTAAGGGGAGGTAGGTAAGCTATACACAGGGACATGTGGCTGAGTGGTAATGGCGCATTATTTGAGCTAATGAGTCTAATGGTTTAGATCACGAGTTCGATCCTCGTCGTGTCCTGATATAACATGCCCTTTGTTGTTTTTTATATAAACACATATATGCGTGTTTATGGGGGGGGGGGTAGGGTGGAATGTTGTTCAACTTAAGTAGGTAAGCTCACATATGGAAAAGTAAACCTAAAAAATCGTCGGAGACAGATCACAAAATACTATTTATTAATCATCAACATTTTATAGGGTAACTATAGCTAGAATAAATACTGATACTGAAACCTCTTGAGAGGGAGGTGGGGTGAGGCATAGGTACAGGCATGAGAGGTAGGAAGGGATTTATTCGAAATGGTGTAAAGAGGTGATTTGTATGATCAGAACCCAAGCAGGAGGGAGAGGGGTGAGGAGAGATATGGGCAGACACAGAGTTTATAAATTAATGTAATAGGCTAGATAATCAAGTAAGAGAAGGTATCTTATCCATGGTTAATAGTGTCCACAGGCTACTATTTTTTGTATAAGTAAATAAGAGAAGAAGATTGTCCTTAAGGTAAGTAAAGTTAACAGCATCAAGGGCATAAATATGAGGTTGTTACGTAGAGTGAAGATAATTCTAGTAAGATCAACTTTTCATAAGCATGGTTTCCATCTGGTAGATATAAGTCCATGACCAATAGTATGTTCTTTTGCTCTGCTAAGTCTAACCATTTCATCAGTATGTTATTTTAACGATGTAGAGGGGAGTGGATATGGTGTAGCGCTAGGGTTTATAAGTGTAGTAGGAGTAATAAGTCTATGATTTAGAGATGTAAGTGCAGAAGGGGCGCTAGGAGGATATCATACGTTTGATGTACAACGTTCTCTAAATATAGGAGTAGTACTATTTATTGTAAGCGAGATCTTTTTTTTTGTATCCATTTTTTGAGCTTACTTTCATTCAGCTCTAAGTCCTACGGTAGAACTAGGGTCTCAATGGCCAGCACCGGGAGTAGAACCGCTGAATGCATTTGAGATTCCACTTCTAAATACAATTCTGCTTCTAACATCAGCAAGCTCACTGACCTATGCACATCATGCTCTAATTAATGGGAATAGGAAGTCATGCCTGATTGGTTTTATAGCAACTCTAGCACTGGCAGTAACTTTCACAGGGTTTCAAGCACTAGAGTATATTGAAGCACCCTTTACCATTTCAGATGGGGCATTTGGTAGTACTTTTTTCTTTAGCACAGGTTTTCATGGGATTCACGTCATTATCGGAACCCTTTTCCTAACAGTAGCACTAGCTCGAATTATTAGTTACCAACTAACAGATCATCACCATCTAGGGTTTGAGGCGGCAGCACTGTATTGACATTTTGTTGATGTTGTTTGACTATTCCTTTTTATTAGTGTTTACTGATGAGGATCTTAACTATTATATAATAATATAAATCCCCCTTTACAAACTAAAACAATATTATTATAAATAATAATAATAATAATAATTATTATAGTAATTATAGTTATAATAAATAATAATAACCGGTGTTAAAATATAACACAAGGCTACTAATTAAAGTATCGTTTGATTTTGGTAGGGGTGTGTGTGTATTTAGATGATTAAATATATAATGTATGTGTGATAGAGAACCTTGGGATAGGTGAGATGAGTGAGTATGTAGTATTACGAGAGAATGTGTAGGGTAAATAACATTTATTTATACAGCATGTAAGTGGTGCCTACATCCCCTCAGCTGTATGATAAAATGGTGTAACGGAGGTCTAGATGGTTTATATTATCCAGGTAGTGAATTCATATAGGTTATAAGTATATAAGATCTGCGGAGGGATGCTCAACTACTACTCCCTCTCATAATAGTAGTATTGTAGGGTGTTCAACACTATGGCAGGTGTAGCGTATGATAGAGGGTATTCAGAGCAGTAGACAAGGGCAAGGATGGTATAAGGTATTTTAAATAAATAGAACAAATACGAGCAGTGAGGGGGAAGGGTGAGACATTTACCCTCCATGCTTTGAACAGATCTGTTATACGGGTTTGAACAGGCCAAGAGTAAACTCATTAAATCAATGGGTACAATAAATTTAAGTAGGATAAAGGGTCTTCCATATGTTAATGACTATGTTGAGGGTGGCGGTCGAGTAGAATCGCTGGGAGTAACAGGCGGGGGGGGGGGGGGACACAGAATGTTTAGAGTACGAGTATAGGGTGAGAGTAGAGTATTAAGGTCGTGATATCATCAACAGCTATCAACAGAGATAGTATTCGGTTGTAGGGTTACAGTGTGGGATTTCGAAGAAGTGGGTAAACCGTATAAGGGGCACTTCCCATCTCCAAACCGTCTGAGTGAAAATAGTTAAGGTAAGGCTTATACTATATAAGTAGATCTATAAAGTAGTATAAGCTATAATGCTAAACAAGGTATAACCTAAACCCTAATACGGCTAGGGTATTCATTCAAGTAGATGATAGGACGTAGGATATGGTATTCGTAAGAATAGTGTTAGTTTGTCTTAATAAGGGGTTGACTGAGAAGGGTGATAAACATATCGCATCTCCATTAACCTCTAACCCTGATCATCATGACTCACGAAAGGTGAGCAACAATCAAAATCGCCACTAGATAGTACATGGTAGATGTAGAGCAGGTATAACCGTATCCATCTCGAGTAATAAACCTCATCACGTTGGACTTGAGTCAAGGTCTTTCTATGGATCCGAAGTAGGTGCGGCAACGAGTAAGAATAAGGATCTTTATTTTTTTTAGTGTAGATGTCACCCATAGGATTATTATTATTATTATAAAATAATGTACTCATTCTCTTTTATATTATTAGGCTTAATAAGCCTAAGTTTTTTAGTATAAGATGTAGGGGAAAGATATGTTAAGTAATAAGAACTAGGGGGGGGGGTAAGGAGGGTGAATAAAGGCTATAATAATAATGTATCTATGCATCTAATTTATTATTATAAATAATTCCCTTGTTTCGGTTATGGTTATGTATAATACTTTCATGAGGTTAATTATAGTGTAGTAGTGTATAAGCTAAAAGAGTGCATAGGTTGAATATATGTAGGGTATAATAAGTGGTAATGTGAGAGAGAGCCTGTTGTATTGTGTAATAGGGTGTGCATATATTGTTAATATAGTAGAGATAAGGGGTCGAAGGGATGAATAAGGTACATGTGAATACTCATCCCCATAAGAGGTGAGAGATAAGGGTGATAGGATGTATAGGTAATGAGGGAATAAAAATACTTGGGTTAATTCTCTTCTCTTCTTATAAGAATAATTGTAGTGCTAAGGCTAAATAGGATAAAATACAAGATAGTAGTGTACTAAGGAGATATATCCATCTCAGCCTCCTTCTATTTCTCCTTAACCCTTCACTTTAACCCAATCAGCCTCCTTCTCATTCTCCCTCTCCTTCTCTTTATCCTTTTTCCATAAAAGGGTGTTGATAAGGGATGGACGATATTTCCCACCCCAGGTTAGAGAGAGAGGATGGGGGTAAAGCAGGCGGGGTGGGAGTAGCACGAATGAAAGAGTGGTGGTAGGAGATGTTTGAGAGGGAGGACATGAGTGTACTATAAGTACGTGAGAAGGGGAAGGTGAGGGGTACACAATAAAGAGGATAAAATTGTAGATCGTCAGGGGGGGGGGGGGGGGGTAAAGATGTCTAACAATAGGATAAGGGTTTTGGATAAGACTATTAGAATCTAGTGAAGGGTAAAACACTCTACTAAACTCCCTATTAGCACTATAAAACTATGCTATTATTATTAAATAATAAGTATAGTAAAGTGTAAATGATAGGATCCTCTTAACCCGTCCCTGCCATATAGGCTTTAAGGCACACTAAGGGTAGGGTAAAGGGTAGGAGGAATCACAATCGAGCAGGTAAAAGGTAGTTTTAGCTCAGTTGGTAGAGTAAGCACTTGTGGCGTGCCTTGTCCAGAGTTCGAATCTCTGATTCTACCCTAAACCTTTTTTAGTACAACTGTGAACAAAATATTCACGCAACCCGGTGGCATACCTTTTCTTGAATGGTAAAATAATACCCCTATTATTATCTATTAATAAGGATACAAAATAATAGATGTTCTTTTATTAAAAAAAATTATCCCAACCACAGGCTAAGGGTATCCTAAACCTAAGTACGTAATGATGGTTATACCCATGTGTAGGGGGTGGCGGTAGAGGGGGTGAAGTGAGTAATTTGTGGGGGGTCAGTAAGGGGGGTAGATAAAATGAGATATGATGGGAGGGGTGAGATAAGGTCATTTTGATGTGTATCTTACATCCTTTATGCGAGTATATCCACTCAAAATAGTATAAATAGAGATAGTGGGGCTGTGGGTGGAGGGGGAAGGTAGAAACTAAGCACATGGTAATGTGTTTCATGATAGGACAGGGTCATCAGAAGGGGTAAAGTAATAATAATTGAATAGGTTCAATTCCTATAAACATGATAAGAGTCTTGTGGTTCGTTAATTCAAACAGTTTTCACCTTGGCAGTTAATAAGATAAGATTAGGTTAGATCATGTTTTAAAGTACTATAAACCTCTTACATTTTCCTAACACGAACATGCCAAGTCCCAAATGGAACTAAGTCAGACCTTATAAATATACATACGTATAGGCTTTATATTAGGAGATGGGTAGGAACGGAGGGTGGATGGGAAGTGTTGAGTTATGATAAATGGTTAATAAGCAGCCGAGCTTATTATATATAATATATAATATATAATATTCCTTCGCGCACTAGTATCCCTATTAAATAGGTTTCGTAAGTACGAATACTAATCCTCTTGCTATCAGTAACCCTGTATTCTTATAACGGTAAAGGTATGGAAAGGTAGGGGGATGCAGAGGGAGTGGAGTAATAAGGTTTTTAGTATAAGTGTAAGGGGCACTAAAGACAAACATGCTTCTGTAAAGTAAACCCTTCGCCTATGAGTAGGGTTTGTATTGTATATAATAAGGTGGGCAGAGAGGATGGTTTAGACAGGGTGTAGGTATGATGAGGGCTGTGAGTGCTGATAAGTATAAGATGTCAGGGTTGGATGAGTGATGTGTTGAAGAATTAAAGTAAAGTCCGAATTCTTATAGGTAACATTTAGTGTAATAATCAAGGTCCTCAAGGATAAGATGTAAATGAGAGATAACAAGGATTTGAAGTTTTTGATATATATTATATAAAATATGGGAGGTGACTGAAAGATAAGAGGTTTGAAGCCCTAAATGAAAAGAGAGAAAACAATATGTCTGTTTTGCTTTTATTAAAAATAACTAAATAATAATACACCTTATGTAATAAGGAGATAGGTGCGCAGATATTTTAAGGTTGGGGGGGGGTAGGTGAGAGTGAAACTAATAAGGCAAACCATCCTATCCAATCCAATCCCTAAATAATAGGGAGTAGGTTTGAGAGTGAATAAGGTAGTACAGCATAAAGGCTCTGAAATTAAATATCAGGACTTCATCTCTTTCTCGACTAGGGCAGTAAACCTCTACCTTATCACCTCCAACTATACAATACGGCTATTTTTTTTTTATAATAAATAAATAGCTTACCTCCTACCTCGGGGCTTTAACTCATTTGCATGTTTCATGTTTGGGGGGGGGGGGTTGGTGATGAGGGGTGTAGGTTAAGCTTAGAAGGGTTGGAAGAGGTGGAGGTGAGATCGTAAGAATAAACATTTAGTTTAGTACCCTTATAGACAACATAACTTGATTCGGCTTACATACATGATTCTTATCAACCACTATAGTTCAGCGGTAGAACAATTCACTCATGCTGAGTATGCGTAGATTCGATTTCTACTAGTGGTAAACATTATTTTTCTCTTCACTTCCTATGTGTGTGTGTTTTTTATATAGATATATAATATATATAAAATATAACACCCCTTCCTTTTATCTATATTTAACCCCCCCATTTGCAGATGTGTGGTAATAGAGGGGGGTAAGGATGAGGTAGAGGAGTATAGAAAAATGAGCAGGCCAAAGATATTAAATCTTTAAGTTCTTCTTTTAAAATTGTTATAAACATCCTACCCTTTATATTCATATGAATATGAATATTATACTAGGTTACATTAACATGTACATTCCATTGGGTTGTAAGATGGAGTAGAGGGGTTAAGCACGGATGGTAGAGGGCGAGTTGGTGGTATGAGTAATATAATGATATAAGGTATAACAAGACACCTTATTACGGATAATACACCTAACCTTATTTAACCTAACTAAACCTCACCTAAGCCCCCCTTTGATGCTGCGACATCATCTCGAGATTTTTCTTAGTTATATATTCTTAAACCTTTTAATTGCTTATAATTATCCTTCTTTTTGTAGACACGTAGGTGTGAGTGGCAGGTAGGTATCAATACCGCAAGTAAGCATGAAAGTATGTTAAGCAGGGGATTTGGTGGTATGGAGGGTATATATAAGAGTATAAAGGGGGGATATAATAAGGGTAGAGTGTGGGGATGTGAGTGAGAGGATGTAAGGGGTGGGGGGGGGGGGAAGGTAGGATGAATGATAACAAAATGTAGGATATATAAGGGGTAAATATAAGCATATGTTTGTAGTATGTAGTCTAATAATCATTCCATTTATAGGTTCGATTCAAGTAGCTCTGACGGGGGTAAAATGTGACAAAGATGTACGAAAGATTAGGAAGCTAAGTCTAATGTATACCTGTTTTACATATTATATAAGTATAATGATGTGAATAGAGTTCGATCCCTCAAATGTAGGGATACAGATAGTAAGTGAGTTTTCAGACTGAGAGATGTTTAACATTGCGTTTGGTGTAGATGGTCTAAGTCTATTTTTTGTAATACTAACAGCCCTAACGATACCCATTGCGATTATATCAGGCTACGTTATGGAGGGTAAGAAGCAGAAGCTTTATCTAAGTCTAATACTACTATTTTCAGGTTTCATAATATCAGTATTTCTAAGTCTAGATCTTATTATATTTTATGTATCCTTTGAGGCGGTACTGATCCCTCTAACACTTCTAGTAGGGATTTACGGAGGGTGAAGGAGGATTAGTGCTGCGTATCTGCTATTTCTATATACGCTATTTGGGAGTCTACCCATGCTTCTATCATTTCTAAATATGTATACGATGACAAATACGACGAATATAGCTGTACTGAGTCTAATGAGTCCTGATTATCATCCTCTAATATGACTAGGGATTTTCATAGGACTGGCGGTAAAAACGCCACTAGTTCCTTTTCATCTATGGCTGAAGACAGCTCATGCTGAAGCTAATTGTGCTGTGTCAGTAGTACTAGCAGGACTAGTGCTAAAGCTGGCAACATATGCACACATAAGAATTCTGATTCAGCTAATACCTGAGCAGACACAATATTTTCAAAGTCTGGTACTAGTAATAAGTCTAATATCGGTTATTTATACAGCATTCATTTGTCTAAGACAGACAGATTTTAAGCAGCTGGTAGCTTACTCTTCTATTAATCATATAGGGATTGTATGCCTAGGTCTTTATAGCAACACTCTAACAGGAGTAGAAGGGGGGATTCTGCTTTCCATCAGTCATGGAGCTGTAAGTCCGGCGCTATTCATTCTTGTAGGTGGTGTCATTTATGACAGGTATCACGATCGTACGATCCGATATTATCGAGGTCTTGCCACTTATATGCCTCTCTTCTCTATTTTTTTCCTAATATTCACACTAGGTAATATGGCAACACCGCTTACAGGAAATTGGACAGGAGAATTTATAAGCCTAGCGGGAGCTTTTCAAACATACCCTCTAATAACAATACTAGCCAGCACTTCCATTGTTCTAAGTGCTTGTTATTCCATTTACCTCTATAACAGAATATGTTTCGGATCATGATCTCGTTATCTTAATCCTGTTATAGATCTTACAAGACTAGAATTTAATGTACTTATACCTCTACTCGTCCTAATAATAGCTCTAGGTCTTTATCCTAATATAGTACTAGATTATCTTCATGTCTCTTGCTCAAGTCTTATCATACCCCCCCTTTTATTTCACATAAATAAAATTGTTTATATAATAATAATAATAATAATGTGTAATAATAATATATATAATCAAGGTTAGGATAAGAATCCGAATCAGAATCAGAACCAGGATCAGAATCATGTTGAGCGGATACACTAATAAAACCTTGATCTGTTAAAATGAAGGATAAAATTCATTTATAATGTAACCTTAAACATAATGAGATTCGATGACTAAACCATGGTCACAACTCACAGGAGGGTAAGATAAAAAGAAAGCACTACGATCATAACCATATCGGGTCAAATAGGGCAATGATAAGAGCATGTATCACTAAATAGTGATTTATTATTGAAGCTAGCTCATCATATCTTTATGATAAGTGTAAGTCATTTAACGTTATCATTACTTAGACTTCAGTAGTATATTATATATATATATTTAATACTATACTATATATAATAATATATATATATAATCGACATCCATCCTCATTGAAATAGATGTATAGCCACTACGTTACGTATAGTATATTGTTATATATATAGAATATATATATTATAATAGAATAGAAATAATAATACTATATACTAATATAGTATAATAATAATATAAAAATATATATATAAACATATATATAATAAATATAATAATGTATATTATAAAATATAATATATAATAATATTATAGCTAATACGAAATCAGATATAACGATCTAAACCTCATTAATAATTAAATTATTAAAATAATAGGGTGGAGGGATAAGAGGTAGCCTAGGTAAGGGTGGGTAGAGGAGGATAGACTAATATAAATTATTATAGGGGGGGGGTAAAAAGAGACAAATCAAAACCCATAATTTGATTATAACTAATAGGTTTTAATCAGAGTCACAATCATTTATTGTGTTTTAAGGGGTAACTAGGTAAATCATTAACATCCTGAACAGAGAACCCGGAAGGGTGGGAGGTTCTTGGTACGTAGAAGAGCATGAGGGTATATATGTAAAATAAGTTATGGGATAAAAGTAAGAGAGTCCTAAGTTATTTACTAAAAGGGGAGGGTTGGTGAAGGGTATTGGAGAGGGACAAATAGGCATAATGCAAGTTAGTGTAAAGGTTAACATGACTGGCTCATGATCAGTTGTACTAGGTTCAAATCCTGGACTTGCTCAATTTTGTATTTAAAGATTCACCATCTCGGCGATCCAACTTCCCTAAACCTTCCTCCCTTGTTTATCTCAGTGATCCTTTTTCCTTGTCTATTTCCCTGATCTCTTAACCCAAGAAATCCCCATAAACCACTACCAGCCAAAGGCAGAAAGGGTGAGTTGTTAAAGAGAGGGTAAAGAGCAAGGTGAGATGTTGGTGAGTAGGATGGTATATTGAGGTAGGGGACAGTAGTTTTAACTGTAACAGCTCTATTAGTTCAACGGTCGAGAACTTTAGCTTTTCAATCTAACAACACCGGTTCGACTCCGGTATAGAGTAAGCTATATATTAAAATATAAATAAATAATAAGAATAAAGGGTAAATAAATAGTGATATAAATAGAAATAGTGATATTATTATAAATAAGAATAGAAATAGAAATAGTGATAGAAATATAAACATTATATTAATGATATGATATGATATGATATGATATTGGTAGCACCCAGCAAGGGTGGGAAGGGTGAAGTACCGGGATGGATAGGAGGGGGTGTACATTTAGGGTATTAAGCATAAAATGGGGTATCACACATCTTTAGCCATGGTGTACGGGTGTGTGAGAGGTAAGGTGGTGACATATATAAATATATATATAAATACATAAGGGCATATAGCCTTCTTAAGTCTTTCTAGCTCAATGGGATAGAGCGTATTTCTTGTAAAAATAAGGTTAGTGGTTCAATTCCGCTGAGAGACATGATGAATAAGAGCCAATAAAGCCGGCCATCTAGCTATCGAGCCGGCTAGGTCATCACCCTTTTCCATAAATCTTTTCATCAGACCCTTAAACAAGTACGTACTAAGATGGAGGGTCATGCAGAGAGTAAGGGTGGGATGATTTTGATAGGTCTTCATGTGGGCACTTCTTAGCCTGACTCAGTAATAATAATATGATATAGAATATATATATAGGGGGGGTGCGTGATAGAATAACGGGAATTCACAGGAATTTGGGCCCTGCCAATCCCAGTTCGAATCTGGGTCACGCATATATTCTAAAATTCTAATAAACCTTCTTTCTTTTAAGAAAGACCCCTCTCTCTCTAAGAGGCTAAACTAAATCTCAACAGTAAAAGAATAGAAATAAATTAGGGGGGTGTGATGGAGGGGGACGGGGGGAAACAGGAGCCAGTATATTTTGTACAAGAATATAGTTAAAACTTTTAAGATAGGATAAGCATGGTGTGATACGATATGATATAATATGATA
>JAOOQA010000020.1:0-12500 GCA_025617555.3 Puccinia polysora | reverse complement strand
CTAATTTTATTTTCAAGGACCTAGTAACTATTTTCCTTTTCCTTCTAATTCTAGCTATTTTCGTTATGTATGCACCTAACATAATAGGACACTCAGATAATTATATCCCAGCTAATCCTATACAGACACCAGCTTCAATCGTACCTGAGTGATATCTTCTCCCATTCTATGCTATTCTACGTTCAATTCCTAATAAGCTACTAGGGGTGATAGCCCTGTTTGCTAGTCTTCTAATCCTGCTAGCAATACCAGTAATGGACCGGAGCAGAATGAGAGGAAGTCAATTTAGACCTCTTAATAGATTTATTTTCTGAGTTCTGGTAGCGGATTTCCTAGTACTCATGTATCTAGGTTCTCAACATGTAGAGCAACCTTATATTCTAGTAGGTCAAATTGCAACAGCACTATACTTTGCATGATTCGTTGTGCTAATCCCGCTAACATCTATCATTGAAAATACTCTTATGGATCTTAATGATGATAATATTTTGAATACCCCCCCCCAAATACATATATATATATATATATATTATATAAATATTATAGAGATATACACAACACACACTTTTATAAGTGTTATAAGAATGATGATTAATTTTTGTAGGATTCACTATTTATGTATGAGTTGAGGTAGGCTCCTCCTGAATAGGAGCGAATAAATAGTAGCACAGATAAAAAATGATTTATCTCAACATTATTATTATTTAATACTTTTTTATTAAAAATAATAATAACTAATTATAAATAAGAAAATTCAGTAGCTTATATCAACTGAATAATTGGATACAGGGCAGGTGTATGCTTATAATAGCATGTCAGGTAATGGCTACTAATTCCTTGTAGTAGTAGTATTATTAATAATAATAGCTCTCTCTCTCTATATTTTATTAGCCTAATTAAGGCTAATTATAGCCTTTTTTTATATATTAAAAAATAATTAAATATAATAAAAATATATAATATATTATTATAAATAATAATATAAATATAATATATAAAAATATAATAATAAAAAAATATATAAATATTATATATAATATTTTATATATATTTAATTTTATTATTTTTTAATAAAAAATATATATATATAATATAATATATATATTATATAATAATATATTTTATATATTAATATAATTAATTATATATAATATATAATAATATTAGAATATATAATATATTATTATTATATAATAATAATAATAATAAAATAAAATATTATATAATAATATAATATAATAAAATAAAATATAATATTATTATTATTAATAATAAAATAAAATATTATATATATTATATATAATAATATATAAAAATATAATATAATAATATATAATAATAAAATAATGGGTTGGAGTGGGTAAGTAATAGGTTAAAGACATACTCTCACCCTCTCATTCTTCTTGCAGGCGAGCTGACAAGAGGGTTTCGCAGGCGAGCTGACAAGGTGGTATTTATTTTATTTTTTATAAATAAATTTATTTATTTACAGAGGTTTAAACTCATGTCTAATCAGCTAATAAGGTTTTGTAGGGGGGTGGTATAAGGTGAAGATGAAGAGAAGGTCGATTTGATAGGGTCAGACCTGACTTCAGCGTATAGTGTGTGCATCCTAGTAAGAACGTGAGAGTAATCAGCCTAGCTGATAAAGAGGTCAAAATATGTCAAGATTTACAACGACTGCAGCCATCACAAGAGAGGCACATATAAGGAGTATTCTCCAGTCCTTTTCAACACATTTTCTAATTCTATTTAGTAAGTTTATGGATAGTCTTGATGTAGTACATATAATATATTATAGTCCGGCAGATATAGAATGTAGTAGAGTAACAAACAATCTACGTATTCTTTCGGAATGTATAAGGAATGAGAGGGATGTACCAACAATATGACAGTTTGTACGTCTATATTCACCAGTACTAGATTCTAATGTACTATCAGGATATCTATCACTCAATACGAAAACAAAAACCTTTATACAGATACTAATATACCAGTTTAGGCATTATTCGGTTAGTCAATCGAGTCCTTATACCTCTAACTTTTCCACCCTTTCTTCAGAAGGAGGCTCAAAGGGTATAAGTTCAAGGGGGTGGGTAAGTGAGGGAGCAAAGGGGAGTGATAACAGTAATTTTATTATGGGTATGACTCTAACACTAAAGGGTCGGATTCCTACAGAATCTATTAAACCTCGTAAGACAGTTCAATCTTTTATAGTAGGTTCCCATTATAGCACCCAACCTGTAAAGCATTCGAGCCTAAATAGGGGGGGGTGAGGGGATAGGATGGAAGGTGTAAATTATAGTAAATCAGATACATCAAGCACAACGAATAGTAATTATGAGCTAGGTAGTTACTCGATTACAGTAAGAGTGACAGGTATGACAGAAAGGTAGAAAGACCACCTTGTATAGGTAGGAACGATAAACAAGTATAATAAGGACAGGTAGGGAAGGGTGCAGAGGTATAATAAAAAATAAAACAGAGCAGTAAACAATTATTAGAATCGTAGGTGGTATAAATACAATATATAGTATTTAACCTCCTTTCTTATGGGCCTAATCCTTGGATCTCCTAAATACGTGAACAAGATAAGGGTGTGGGATATAAAGGTAGTGTAAGTAGGCATAAGGGTGTACTTTTAAGGATATATCATCATCAAGCTGGTGTGAGCGCCAACTCTATATCATGTTTTTAAGCTAAGATGGGTGAGAGGGGGTAGGAGATATGTGAGGTGTTAGAATGTATCTATAAAGATAGAGTAATATAATATACTTTACCCCATATAAAATGGTGTGTAAGGAAGGGATAAATATCTTGCTAACTGGTTTAGCTCTAGCCAGGCTGTAACGTTTTCTATTCATATAAACACATGCAAGTGACTTAATGAGGGTTAAGTTGCGTACGGGTGAGTAAGGTAGGACACCTAGCCTAAGCATATTTTCATCATTTATGGTGGTGAGATGTGGAGATTTAGGATGGGTTCTATTTGTCAAAGAGGTAAGGTAAGAGCTTATAAGTAAAAGTCTCTTTAGTTTATTTTTATATGTAAGACCCATGTGTGGGGCAGAGTATAATAAGAGGTAAAGAGGTATAGAATGGGCGTAGTCACAGATGAGAGTCTAAAGATCACCTTAGTTTTGAGACGGACTAAAATAACTTTGTTATTCAGCAGTGAGGAATAATTGACAATGCTTTAAATGAGTGCGAGTATACCGAGATAAAATAGAAAGGTGAAAGGTGAGAGAGTGATCATGTGAAATAGAGCAGGATGATGTAAAATATTATTTTGTAATTTTCTTTTAACTTAAGATAAGAGGAAATAATAAGTTGTGTATAAAGTTCGTGCCAGCTACGCGGTTATACGACTACAGCGAACGTTCAGTCATAAAATGTGCGTAAAGGATCTGTAGGTGGAGGTAAAGTATTCTTAAATCTCAGAGGAAAGGAGGCGGAGTTTGAAGCGGTAGTGGAAGGAAGCCAAAATGAATTGGAGAGAATGAGTGACAATAAGGATATAGATCTAGGTATTATAGGGGGGGGGGTAAGAACTATGAGCAAAGTAGGGATAAAATCTAATGATCTTGTACAGAGTGCTATTGCGAAAGCATCTTACTACGATAATATGACACTGAGGGATGAGAGAGTAGGTCGCAAACTGGATTAGATACCCCGGTAGTCAACTCCGTCAACGATGATCATGGTAAAAGTAAATAAATAAAGCTTATAAGAAGCTAACGCGAAAATGGTCCGCATGTTCAGTAAATTCGAAAGAACGAAAGACAAAGAGCTAGGCGGCCTAGTAGATCGAACTTCGGGTCATGCTATTTAATTCGATAACCCACGATGAATCTTACTTAAGCTTGAATATAGAGGATATATATATGAAACAACCAGAAGGAGTAAAATCTGAAGGGGGTAGAATGTAGTAGAATCTAAGACAGGTGTTACATAGTCGTTTGAAGTCCGTATCGTAAGATGTTAGGTTAATACCGTAAACGGACGACATTCTTATATAAAATGTAGAATAGATAAAATATGTATGGAGGCTTAATAGGCTTTCAATTAGAATGAAAACAGATCCTTATGACCCTAATGCTTAAGGCTATCAGTGTGACACAATTATGTAGACAAAGTCTATGAACGTAATGACATAAATGACATATGAGACGAATATGATTCTGTAACTCGGATCATTGAAGTAGGAGTGTTCAGTAATCGTTTATAACTATGTAACGGTGAAGTTTTCATACTTAGTGCACTAATCGCCCATCACTATTATTCTAGAGGTCGAAACGAAATCCTTAATTTGTATAGGATAGATATATAAATTAAGGCTCAATTTCAGGCTGATATAATAATCGAAGTTGTCACATAGTCGGTGCACCTGAAGGTTTACCGGACTGATATTAAATAATATATCCCCTTTTTAATTTTATTAAAAAAAATAAATTTATCTATTTCACCTTCCCACCTCTACGGACTTGGGTTTTGAAGAGTGTCCGAGGGATGTGGTAAGGTGGAAGAGGGAGGGTTAAAATGGGCACAGGGTCATAGAGTAATAATAACGATAATAGGGGATAGGGAGCGTGTAGTTCAACGGTTAGAACACACTATTGATAATGGTGCGATGGTTAGTTCGATTCTACCCATGCTTATAAACAAATAAAAAGAGGGGTGATTAGATTTAGATTTAGATTTAGGTATAGATATATATATAGATTTAGGTTTAGGTAAAGATTTATTCGAAATGGTAACGATAAGGATAATGGTAAGATCAGGGCATCAGTTTATGGTTGTGTAGGAGGGTTAAATAGGCGTAACGGTGGTGTGCGTTACGTAGGAGTGGGTAAAGTAAGAGTAATATAGGGTGTATATAGGTAGCCTGGTTTAGATAATAGAGTAGTAATATTATATAATAATAATAGTAATAATAAGTGGGTAAAGTAAGAGTAATATAGGGTGTATATAGGTAGCCTGGTTTAGATAATAGAGTAGTAATATGATATAATAATAATAATAATAGTAATAATAAGGGGGGGGGGGCGCAAGAGGGCTACGAAACGTTACACAACGCGGATGTTTAAGGGTGTAACATTTTGGACATCACAAGAGTTTATTATTATTATTTAATAATCGGACTTTTAAGATAGGAGATAAGTGGTAGTAGGGGGGGGGTGAGGTGGTGAGGTGATGTGGATACTAAGGATAAGAAATGGGGGTAGAATAGGATATCGTAAGAGATCGATAAAGGACGTAATATGAAAAAGAAAGGGATGTGGTTTTATAAGGGATGTAAGAGAGAAGAAATAATAAGATGACTTTATAGCACTAATGCTAAGGATATTGCAATTCTATATTTTGTATTTGGGCTATTTTCAGCACTTCTAGGGACAGGGATATCTATTATGATCAGACTAGAGCTAAGTGCGCCGGGGGTAGGGGTACTACATGGGGACAATCAGCTATACAACACGATTGTAACAGCCCACGCGTTCATAATAATTTTCTTTTTTGTAATGCCAGTTGCGGTAGGAGGATTTGGGAATTATCTATGTCCGGTAATAGTAGGTGCGCCAGATATGGCCTTTCCAAGGCTGAATAATATTAGTTTTTGACGTGCGCCGTTTGGGCTACTTCACGCCAGTAGCTTCATCACACTACCAGAACTGCAGAATGGTTCTGTAAATCAACCAGCTAACCCAATGCCGAAATGGCTCAGGGGACCAGAGCATGCTGGTGACGGAAGAGCTGCGCATATCGACAATGTGTATAAACTCTTTCTAGATATTGTCACTATGGTTATAAATACTATCTGAGTAGGGGCTTGCTGAACCCTGGCCATATGTCGTATAGGAATGGCCATCCTGATATTTACTAGTCCCGGTCAGAGACTGGTAAAATCTGCCTTCAGGATACTAAGCGCGACAAGCGTAAACAGAACGGAACCTAAGGTGACCGATGACGTGGAGCAGGCAAATACGGGATTTCCTAAGGTTCGCAAGAACTATGGAAACGGAGTGTCCATAGTAGGTCTTAAAGGTTCGCCTGTTTATCAACAGCTGATAATACTAAATTATAGTAGTTATAAAACCACTAGTAAGACTGAAGGGACACAGAGAAGTTATTCATCTTGTTCTAAGGCTGGTAACGGTCTTAACGACAAGGTGAGTATTACTATACTTGATAGTAACAAGTATACTGGACTTTATAAGCAACTCTACAATGTGAATTTTCTAGCAAATTGCTACGATAATATTAAGTCTAAGCCTGGTAATATAACTTCGGGCTCAGACGATAAGACACTTGACGGAATGAGCAGTAAACTCATCCAACAAATAAGCGAATCGCTAAAGGATGAGAGTTTCACCTTTAAACCGTCAAGAAGAGTTATGATCCCCAAGGCTAATGGTAAGATACGGCCTCTAGCCGTAGCCTCACCTCGAGATAAGATTGTGCAAGAAGGAATACGAATCCTCCTGGAGACAATCTTCGAACCTTCCTTTTGTGAGTCCAGTCATGGATTCAGACCGGGAAGAAGCTGTCATTCAGCTCTTAAGAGAATTTCAGAATGAAATGGTTGCTCTTGAGCGATTGAAGGGGACATCAAGTCTTATTTTGACAGCGTAGATCATAAGATTCTAGAAACAAAACTTCAGAAGAGAATTCAAGATCAGCAATTTACTGATCTGTATTGAAAGCTAGTGAAGGCTGGATATGTTGAAAGAAGTGTATCTCACACTACGGAAGTTGGAGTAGGGTCTCTTGTATCTCCTATCCTAAGCAATATCTATCTTCATGAATTTGATATATTTATGGAAGAGACTATTGTTAAGTACTCTAGTACCGAGAAACTGATCAGTAAGGTGAACCCCAAAATGACTCTTCTTCTTCTTCACTATTATGAGAAGATGAAAGATGCTAGAGACAGATACAAGAGCACTGGAGATAAGGGATATCTGAAAGAATACAAGCGACTCAGAATAGAGCGTAATACTCTTCCCTCAAGAATCAGAACTTGAACGAGAGTTCACTATGTAAGATATGCGGACGATTGAATCATCGGAATCATTGGACCTAAATCTCTAGCCCAGGACATTAAAAACCAAGCAATGAGATTCCTTAAGTCTGAACTCAAGATCGAAATGAATGAAGAGAAATCAAAAATCACATATCTCCATGAGGAAATGGCAAAGTTTCTTGGGTGTTATATCAGTGTACCACGAAACTATGAAACGAAAATGGTTAAGAAGTATAACCACAAGAGCCGAACTATGATCAAATCTCGAATAAACCAAGCTAGAGTAGTCTTCTGAGCACCAATCCAAGAAATTATACAAAATCTTGCAGCTAACGGATTCCTCAAGGATTATAAATCTGGGGGATCTCTAAAACCTTGAGCCATGACTAAGTGAATCTTCCTTGATCATAAGGCCATTCTTATCAAGTATAATGCTGTAATCAATGGGTTTCTTAACTATTATTCGTTTGTTGATAACTTCAGATCCTTCAGTACAGTGGTAGATTATATTATTAAGCATAGCTGCGCTCATACTCTAAGCCGTAAATATAGACTTGGCTCTAGAGCAGGGACTTTCAATAAATTTGGAAGTAAACTAGCCTGAGTAGATAACAAGAAGTCATTTCCCCTTAAGACTCTTGATTTTTACAATAAGACAAGAAGCTTTAAGATTAAACAAGAAATGAATATCCCGGATTTCTTCGAGACAATTAGGTACATATCGGAAACTCAATTTGCTTGAGCGGAGGAATGTACAGTGTGCGGAGCGAAAACGGATATTGAAATGCATCATGTGAAACACCTAAACGGTAAAAAACCAACAGGATTTATCAGTCTTATATCAAAACTGAATCGAAAGCAAATTGCACTATGTAAGGGTTGCCATGATCAAGTCCATGCGGGTAGGTACAATGGTCTTAGCATAAAGAAAAACTATTTAAGCATATATATTTATGCTAATTCCTTGAAAAACCACTGGTAAGAGTATAACATCTTGGAGAGCCGTATGCGGGGAAACTTGCACGTACGGTTCGGTGGGAGGATTCTTGGAAATATTTATTGATAGCCAGGCTTTCGACCCAACTACTATGTCCGAGTCTAATTCTTCTAGTAGCGAGCTCACTAATTGAGAATGGTGCAGGAACAGGATGGACAGTAGGTGATAAGCTGTCCGAGTTTATCAGTAGATACAGTATATGCAGTATATATATGTGACTGGTAGATGATAATAAACTCCACTCGATGCGAGAAACTCCTCTAATCGGAAATGAATACCTGATTAAGGGTCAGGTAAAAATGTCATATACATGGGGACAACTCGCCTGAGTTAAAATAGGTCTAATCCAAGATAGGTCAAAACGTTTTAGCTCATCAGAGACTACACGTGGGGCGTTCAACAGTGGTAGTAAAGGTAAAACAGAGAATAACGACCACCAATGACTAGTGGGACTAGTTGATGGTGATGGCAGTTTTAGTTTTATTAAGAGTAACAATAAGTGAGCACTTTATTTTAAAATTGGACAAAGTGTTTACAATCTAAGACTCCTTTATCATGTTAAAAGTATTATTGGAGTCGGTAATGTATCGATCAGTAATAATGATGCTGAATTTATAATTCGGAAACGGGACCATATTCTTAAATACGTTATTCCTATCTTTGATAAATACCCACTACTCACAAGTAAATATTATGATTATAATATATTTAAGCAGGCCGCTAATATTATAGTAAATAAAACACTAAGTACTGCAGAGAAGGATGCACAACTTATAGAACTTAAACATAAAATCCAGGAGAAAGAAGATTATATCTCTCCAGCTTGGTCAATTATCGACTATAAGGTTTTTAATCTAACTGATGCTGAAGCTGTTATACCTAAAAACTGAATTATTGGATTCACTGAAGCTGAAGGCAGTTTTTATCTTGTCGTTAAGGAAAAAGGACGAATGGTTCATGCTTTTGAGGTAACGCGGAAGCGAGACCTCATTGTATGTCAAGCACTAGGTTATATTTTCAGAGCTAACGTAATAACTAAAAAAACTTATAATACAGTTGTTACAACAAAGACAAGCAGTATTTACCATCTTGTACAATATTTTCATGGAACTATAAAAGGAATAAAATCTCTAGAATATCGTATTTGAGCACGATCTTTTATGAAACAAAAATCTAGTTATGAATACCTTTACAAGATTAGAGAGATAATGCGAAAAATTCGCTCAATTCGGCACGCAAGATAAGAATAAAAGATTAGTAAGTAAGTTATAATTATAATATTCACCAATCCTCCCTCCATTTTGGATAAAATTCAACTTTCGACTTGCGGCAGTAGGGGGGGGATAGGTAAGGAGGCGTGGATTCACGGTTGAATAAAGGTATAGTCCGATCCCTGGTGAGAGCCAGGCTTAGCCAATATGTTTTTACATATTTAGGTTATCAATAAAAATGTTATCCACCGCTAAGTCTACTAGGGTCACATACAGGTGGGGCTGTAGATTGTGCTATTTTTTCTCTACACCTTGCAGGAATTAGTTCAATACTAGGGGCTATAAACTTCATTACAACAGTACTAAATATGCGGAATCCGGGGATGAGTATGCATAAACTACCTCTGTTTGCTTGAGCGATTCTAGTAACAGCGGTACTGCTTCTGCTAAGTCTACCCGTTCTAGCTGGTAAAATAGTGCCAGCTCTAAATCTGGCTACATGCTGGGAACTCTTCTCTTCGCCAGAAGACAATCAGCAGGTAACACTCTTCATTCCTCATGTTTGAGTGGAACATCAACGACTGTGCGCCAGAGCTATCTATTTCAACTTCAAAGAAAATGATGCCTTTTGTCTGCCTAGGTTCTTATAGGTCTTATTGAAGAAGATGGTACAGTAATTACACCTAGAAAGATCTCTAAAAGGTAAACTGAATAATCCTAGCATTCAAATTGCATTTCAAAGTAAAGATTTTCCAATAGTTATGCTACTTTGTCAAGTTCTAGGACATGGTTTCTTTCAATTAGTAAAAAGAAACAAAGTGCGTGTTGCACATATTTATACCGTTAATAATCAAAAAGGTCTAATTCATGTAGCCGATCTAATTAATGGTAAATGGTCTAAAATTCATCAATTTATTAAACTGATTGAGTATATCTTATTCTTAATAAGAAATCACCAGAACTGAATATAACATGCCTTCAGATACAACTCCACTAGGACAAAACAGTTGGCTGGCAGGATTTATTGAAGCAGATTGATCAAGTACGAACAAGTCTAGAGTGTAAACAACCACGACAAGTAATAAGTTTTGAGCTAGTTCAAGCTAACTCGATACGGTAATTCAACTCTAGAACTGATGAATTGCTGATTTTATAAGTGTAAGAGTAAATCCAATTCGAGAAGATCGAAAACATCCTCAATATCGAATTCGAACTGTGGGTACGAATAAATTTATTCAAGATTACCTAATGAATAATCCACTTTAATCTTGATTAAAAAGAACACAATTGAAAGCAATAGGCTTCCTTTTATTTTCCTAAATAAGGAAGTAGAGATCAAATCTCAGATAAATCAAGGTCGTACTATATTTAGTTGAGGTCATCTGAAGGTGTAATTATTAAAAAAAAAAATAAAGGAGCAGATTCACGCCACCCTCGGGGTGATGCTTGTGGCGAGGTTTTCGGCGAGGGAGGGGCGGTGTGGATTCATTATCATCATTATAATGAAGAATGAAACTAAGGTAGTAAGATACAGTCTCACCTTGTATGTGAATACGAGAGTATATCCTCTCTCTCTTTTATTAAAATTAAAAATTTAAGCGATAAATATAGTAACTATATAGTGATGCTATTCACAGATAGTAGAGTAATTGTAAACCTAACATAGACATTGCGTCTGGGGATCAAGATCCAATGGCTATTACGATGCTTCTAACAGACAGAAACTTTAATACGGCTTTTTATGATAGTGCCGCAGGAGGTGATCCAATTCTATACCAACATCTATTCTGATTTTTTGGTCACCCAGAGGTGTACATTCTAATTATTCCAGCTTTTGGGGTTGTAAGCCACGTTGTAAGCCAGTTCAGTGGTAAGGCTGTATTTGGTCAAGATGGCCCTTATAGAGTGAATACCTATACGCAACATACTATATGCAGGGAACTAAAATCATTTCTATGTGGTACTCAGTCACTTATCTATAAACTAATATTTAGACTAGTAAAAATCTATATAGAATTTAGCAATCTGCAGGAAACCAAAGCACGATACATTTCCATATGTATCACACTTTCGATTTATAAAAAGTGAAGCATGTGAGTAGGATTCTCAGAGGCCATACGTATGTTTTCAACTAATAATACAGAATATGTTTCAGACCATAAATTTAATGAATGAGTAGCGGGTGTGGTTGACGGTGATGGTTGTCTAAAACTTAGTAAAAGGGGTTATGCAAGTCTAGAAATCGTTATAGAGACAAGGGACAAAGCTTGCCTATATAGAATAAAAAATGCTTTTGGTGGTTCAATTAAACTAAGATCAGGTATAAACTGACTGCGTTATAGACTACATCATAAAGAAGAATTATGGCTCTCCTAAATTCTATTAACGGTCTACTACAAAATCCAGTACGTCAAGCTCAGTTTGATAAACTATGTGAGAAGTATGGGCTAATAGTAAAACCAACACAGAACCTAACATACACTAGTGCTTATCTTTCAGGGCTCATGGACAGTGATGGGAGTATTTATTACAATCTTGATTCTGGACAAGTGTTTATTTCTGTATGTCAAAAGAGTCGTTTTCTAATAGATAAGCTTGTCCCTGTTTATGGGGGGAAGGTTTATGTTTATGAAGGAAGTAAATTCTCAGCGGCAAAATGAGTAGTTTGAAGAAAGGATGACGTTCTAAGTCTAGTTATTAACTATTTTAAAGAAAATCCTTGTCAGAGTGCGAAAATAAAGCGTATTCATGCTGTGGAAACATACCATAAACTAAGAAAACTGGGAGCACATAAAGATACTATAAACTCAGTAATAGGGAAAAAGTGAAACCAATTTATTAAGAAATGGGAAAGTTATGAATTAGTTAGAAAAAGAGATGGTCCACCATATCTATTTATCTATTTATCTATTTATCTATTTATCTATTTATCTATTTATCTATTTATCTATTTATCTATTTATCTATTTATCTATTTATCTATTTATCTATTTATCTATCTACCTATTTATAGGTAGAAATAAAATAAGAAGATGATGTATCTAGGAATAGTTTACGCAATAATGTCAATTGGTCTGCTAGGGTTTGTAGTATGAAGTCATCATATGTTTGCAGTAGGTCTTGATGTAGATACACGGGCTTACTTCACAGCAGCGACGATAATCATTGCCGTTCCTACAGGAATTAAGATTTTCTCTTGGCTAGCAACAGCATATGGAGGGAGTCTAAGAATAACAGTTCCAATGCTATGAGCACTGGGATTCATTGCTCT